>BPLR01015140.1:0-28233 GCA_021605095.1 Caerostris extrusa
TTTAAATTTATGCATTAAAAAAAAACACGACTGATCCATCTGTGAAATATATTTTTTTGATTAAAAATAAAACTTTTAGTAGGATTTGTGTGTGTCAGGTATTTCTTAATATATTACAAAAGAAGATTCATCATTGCTTTCGGTTTCAATTAACATTCATTATTTCAACAAATTGGGTTGATAATATTAAATAAAATGAATTAAATTAGAATTAAGAAAAATGTATATTATATCATTACAACTATTGCACCTATAATTTAATCATGCAAAAACAATTAAAAATTAAATATAAAAAAAAAAAGGAACTAAGCAATAGAAATTTTCAATAAGAAAGCGTGAGTTTTAAATATACTAAACTTAAGTGAAATTCCAAAATAATGTAGATGTGAGTAGAGTTGTTTTTAACTGGAGTTAAATTTAATGCACAGTGTGGGTGATATATTAAATAATCTCTGGCACATAGTTTTTTTTTTTTTTTTAACTGGCATTAAACTCAATTGCTGATAGGAGATCCTGCTATTTCATTGCTATCCAAAGAACTGAATTGACTAATGCTGTGAATCTTCCATCTTACCAAGGCATTGTTAAATAACTTGAAATCAACTGCTAAAAAGCTTCCTTTATCTAAAGATATATTCTGTTAAACTCACAAAATGTAACCAATTCCTAATGCCTTCTAGTGTCGGTGTCGAATACCACTGCTAAAAGTAAACTCAATTGCTGATAGCAAATCCTGCTATTTCATTGCTATCCAAAGAACTGAATTGACTAATGTTAACTCCATCTGGCACCAAGGCATTGTTAAATAACTTGAAATCAACTGCTAAAAAATCTTCCCTTTATCTAAAGATATATTCTGTTAAACTCACAAAATGTAACCAATTGCAAATGCCCTCTAGTGTCGATGTCGAACACCACTGCTAAAAGTAAACTCAATTGCTGATAGCAAATCCTGCTATTTCATTGCTATCCAAATAACTGAATTGACTAATGTTAACTTCCATCTAGCACCAAGGCTGTGAAGCATTGTTAAATAACTTGAAATCAACTGCTAAAAAATCTTCCTTTATCTAAAGATAAATACTGTTAAACTCACAAAATGTAACCAATTGCTAATGCCTTCTAGTGTTGATGTCGAATATCACTGCTAAAGGTAAACTCAATTGCTGATAGCAAATGTTGCTATTTCATTGCTATCCAAAGAACTGAATTGACTAATGTTAAATACCCACGGTATTTAAAAATATTTTTATATAAAAATTAAGTAATTATATATGGCATGAAAGTCTTTTTTAACTTGGAATTAAAAATGCAGAGGGCATGTTGCAATAAATTAAAATCGAGCTGAAAATATTAAATTTTTTTCCTTTTAGTAAATAGTGATATTTTTTCATTTTAAAACTAAGTTGATTTAACTTCAGCTTAAATAAATAAAAAAAAAAAAAATGAATTTAGTATATTTGTATTGTGAACATTCATACAGAAGTGACCGAGTTCTGAAATTTTCATATAGCTCATTTTGAAAATGTTTATTTCTCCATATCTGTAATAAACATGCTTAAAAAATATTTTTTTAATGCAGCTTACAAACACTTGGACAATTGTCTTGGATGCCTTAAGGCAAGCGCTGCACAGACGTTATTCACTTTGCATTACACAGGGGGCGCGTGTAACTTGAAGATGCCACGGGCGTCAATGCCCCCGCAACGCTCTACGATCCTATTATCCTATTAGATCCGGTTCAAAGTGGATTCCGAAAAATACAAACATCCATAGCACCACCGAGACTTGAACCCGAAACCTGTGGTACCGAGAACTAGCCATTCAGGTCCCTGCATAAAAATATGTGTTAATGTAAATGAATTTTTGCATTAAATGCTTAGTGGATTAGAAATTTGAAAAATTATATCGCAGTTTTTCTGGAAGGTATGAGTAATATAATTTGTTTTTACACATAGTTTAAGAATGTTCCACTACCGTCCCTGATTTTTTTAAATTGGCAGATTTGTATTAGAATTGCATGGAAATTTTAGTAATTACATTTTATGATTATTTCTTAATTATATTTTTTTTCCGCATTTTGACTTTACGTGTGTTTCGTAAAATTCCTGAGCTATGGCTCTAGCCAATTTACTTCATTAACAACTTGCAGAAATTTTCTCTGAATTCTCTTTTACACAAAAAACCTTTTATGTAATTTTAATCACTTAATTAAGCAATAGGAGATATAGGGTTAACTTTCTACCCTAGGTACTCCATCAACAAATATTACCTTTGCCTTTGTCTGGTAAATCACTCGTCTGTGCTAATGCCTTAAATCAGGGGTGGCCAACCCGGGCCGCATGCCTTGAACATATTTTCCGGCCCATAAGATTTATCACACTTTTACAAAAATATATTTATTTTATAATGCCGAAAATACACTCTTGTCCATAATTAAGGATAATGAAGTTCAGGCAAAGAAAGAGACAGAAGCAAAACAAATTTGACTTATTTGTAAAAGTCTATTTATTAAACAAAAGGTAAAGAGCAAAAAGATGCTATATGTTTGACATAATTAATGAAAATTGCGATTTTTTACTCCCTGGAGCAAATTTCAAAAAAGAACCTATTTACAAAAAACAGTATAACATGGTTAGTATGATGGTTAATATGGAGTATGTCTCCCGGACGATGCAATACAGGCCTTACAACGCCTAGGCATGCTGAGTATCAAATTATCAATCTGATCTTGGGGAATATTACACCACTCATCAAGCAATGTCCTCCGAAGTTCCGGTTGACAGGTGGGAGGGGGGTGCAATTCGTCGGCCAAGCATATCCCACACATGCTCTATTGGATTCAAGTCCGGTGAGTATGCTGGCCAATCCATAGGGGTGATATCCTCCAATTGAAGGTATTCGTCTACAATGTTTGCACGGTGAGGACGGGCGTTGTCATCCATAAACAGAAATTCAGCACCCATGGCGCCCCGAAACAAACGTACATGTTGTTCCAGAATGACATCCCGATAGATGTGGCCTGTCATCGTTATATTCTGAACATGCAGGTCAGTTCTGGAACCAAGAATAATAACCTGCACCACCGTAACGGTGTCGTTCAATGGTGTTCTCTTCGTGGTAACGGGTACCTGGCGCTCTCCATATGAAAGTCCGGCGAGAATCAGACTGCAAACTAAACCTGGACTCGTCGGAAAACATCACACCAGACCACTGTTGCGGTTTCCACAATGCATGCTCTCTAGTCCAGGTTAATCGCAGGCGACAGTGAGTTGCGGTAAGTGGAACACATCTGACAGGCCTACGAGCATATAGACCAATGTGCCTAAGCGTCTGTACACGGTATGCCTTGAAACTGTCATACCGGTAGCTGAAGAGAGCTGACGTGACAAGTCTGATGCTGTGCTCCGTCTGTTTTCTTTTGGCAGTAACTGCTAAATACCGGTCCTCATTCGGCGTTGTAACTCGGGGGCGACCTGTGCTGTAACATCTACTCACATTACCATCATCTTGGAATTGTTGCCAAAGCCTGGAGATGACACTCTGGGCGATTCCAAGTTCCTCGGATACTTCCAGCTGGGTACGTCCACATTCCAGTCGTCTGATAATTCTACCACGTAAAAAATCATCCAAATGCTTCCTTTGTGCCATAACTATGCGGTTATTGCACTGAAAGGCTTTTTAAAGCGTTTGTGAACAATTTTACTTCTTTGCCACCATTCCTTATATATCCCTCTCTTACACTCTCGTCATTGTGACGTACTATCCGCGCCATCTGGTGGTTTCCTGTAATTTGCATATTCTTCTTCAAGATGTTTGAGATAATTCTACAGGTGAAATTTTTATTTTAGAGTTCAATTTCTGTGTGATTCTGAATTATCCTTAATTTATGGACATGGGTGTAAATAATGAATCACCAAAGCTACTATGACATTTAATTATGAAAAAGGTCAAAGACAGGTTTTCCTTTACTGAGGATGAATGTAGGGTAGGAGCAAAAGTAAAAGTTTCAAAATCATTAATATTATCGATTTATTCATAATGCTCTCCCTCTCTCTAAGCTATTATTTATTTTAAATTAATCGATAACTAAGCTTATTTTAAATTAATCGATAGGTGATTGAAAATATCGATGCTGTATAGTATTATTTAATCTCCCTCTGCAGAAATAATTCAACATTTAAATGACATTGTAAATTAATAAGTAAAACTAAGAAATATGTAAATTTTAATTTAATAAGTAAAGCCAAGAAATTGAATAAGTAAAACTAAGAAAATTTGTTTTTAAAACATAATAGTAATAACAGTCTTAAGAAATATTAGGAATATTTAATAGATCATAATATTATTATTTATTAGTTCATAATAATAATTATATAAAGTTTCCAAATATTCATATTTCTTAAGATTGTTTTTACATTGTTTTAAAAACAAATTTTCTTAATTTTAATTATTCAACTTCTTAGCTTTTACTTATTAAATTAAATTTACTTATTTCTTAGTTTAATTTGTTTACCACAATTTATAGGGCTGTGATGAAAGCTTCATAATGTCGGGTTGAGATACTTGAGGCTCATTTTGAGATATCAGTTTTATTAACACTAGCACAAACACCACACAATTAGACACATACAATATTTAAAGTAACAAGAGGATAATTAGAGCTTCATGAAAGGACTCCACTTCCGAGCCGAAACTAGGCTAAACGCAGGGTCGCGCAAAATATACGTCCTTATCGGGTGCGAGTCTGTAGGCCAACTAACCATATCTTTTTGAAAGCCGTAGAGAGGCACTCTTGCCAGCTTGTCAAAGGAAGAATGGTTACAGCATATTGTTAAGTTATTACATTTTACAAGTGAATTTTCATAAAAACTTTATTATGATCAATATTTTATAATGCTGAGTGACAAAAAAAAAAAAAAATACACAAAAATTTATAGAGGTATAGACGTTACATTTTTTCTCCCTAATGATGCCTTTTACCAATGATTGTTTTCAAATTTAATATATTTATGAATTTAATTCAAAATTCCATATATTCATTAAATATCCTCCAATGTTTTTAAGGATACTTAGAAAATAATTAAGGATTGATATTATTGCTAATTTAGTATTAGTTTACTGGAATAAATACATATTTCAATTTAGATATATTTAAATTAGGTTCTGAATGGCGCTGGCGCTCGGTACCACAGGTTTCGGGTTCGAGTCCCGGCGGTGCCATGGATGTTTGCAGTGGTTCGGAATCAGCTTTAAACCGTAGGTCCCGGTCCTAATAGGATCGTAGAGAGCTGCGGGGGGTATTGTTACTCCGCGTCCGTGGCTTATCTTCTTTGAGTTACACGCGCTCCCTGGGTAATGCAAAGTGAGTAACGTCTGTGCAGCGCTTGCCTTAAGGCATCCAAGACCAAGCTGTCTAAGTGTTTGCCAGCTGCATTAGAACAAAAAATATATATATTTAAATTAAAAATGAAATTTTGGATAACTTATAAATTTTGGGCATTATGTAGATAAATATTTTGATATAAGTTATCAAAATACACATATTAGAGGTAATAAATTGGTTTATAAAACAATTGAATGATAATTAATAAAAAAAGGTATTATTCAAGTAAAAAATAAAATACTATTTTTGTTGGTTTTAACTTCACCATAAAATTCCCAAATGTAATTTAAACAAATTATCTTTCATGAAATGTTTGGATGTTGTTTTAAAAAAAAAAAAAGTATTTATGATTTTGATTTTTAAAGCAAGATTTAGTTTATTATTTTGCATTTATTTTAATTTTCTCTACTAAAGGCAACTTCAATGTAAAATGCAGAATCCATAGCAATTTAAATAGCATCCATAATCTGTAACAGAGGCTTGAATTCAACAGAAACTGCAGATAATCTACAGAGGTTGACAACTATGATCGGGAATCAGGAAAAATTTATAAATATTTTTGCTTTAAATTGAAAATTTTGTTAAAAAATAAAAGTCAACATTCATAATAAAAATTCTAATTTTCATTAAAATAAACATTTTTTATTATATATTCATAAAGCATTCAAAAATAAAAAAATTTTATGAAGGCACATCAATATTTGTGTTTGAGTAGTAAATGCATACATAACAGGTTTTTATTCAAATCTCAATTTGAATTTCCATATACCAAAACAAAAATTTTACATTTTCAGTCCATAAAGCTATGAATTTTATCAAAATATTTTAGAATTGCATCTGATTGTTATAAAGCATGTATACAATTCCAGCTACAAATAAGTTCAAGATTTAAGGATTCAAAATATTTTTATTAATATATAACAAAAATAATTTAGAAATAAGCATATCATACATTTTACCGTATCATACATTTTTTTTATATGATTATAAAAATACATACAGGCATTTTTATATTTACAAAAATAAATGTCAATTGAAGCCATGAAACTTAGTACAAATTTGAAGATATATAATAAACATTTGATTGCTTTCCTTTTTCTAATTAAATAAATTACAGATGATCAAACACTATTTAAATATTTAAGAAATGATTAAATTAAGTGAATTCAGGCATTAAAATTACTTGTTTTCATCAATTACTGTTTAATAATGAAAATTTTAATAAGAATGAATAATGTTTTTGAAGTGCTAGTATGTAAAACAATATTTAGAATAAATTGAAATGATTAGATATAATTATAACTTTACATTAAAGTTTCTGTAATATTGAAAAAGAAAATCAAACACAATAAAGTATGATTTTTTTTTCAAATTATAAATAGTACTTATAGATTAATACAGTAAATACATTATTGCATTCTCTAATATCAAAAATTTATTCTCAGAACTTAAATTAATTCCTTTTCATACATAAACAGCAAAATGAAATATTTTTTTGTTGAGATTTCAATTCTTATATTTTAGTTTTTATTTATTATAAAATTAAACAATAAATATAAGAAAGTAATCAAGATAATAATCTTACTACTAATAAAGATAACTGAATTCAAATTTGGAGACTTGAATCAGTTAATAAGTACTTCAGTAAGTAACAATAAATGAGAATTTAACATAGTATTCCTTTCCACGAAAAAAAATATTTAATTTTCTAATACATAATATTCCTTTTCTATGAACTCTTAATTTTTTTTAACATTCCTCATTATACATTTACTTTATTAAAATTATAATAAATCAGAACCAAAGATGTTATAAAATTCAGAAACAAACATAAATAAAATTTAATAAAATAACAATATAGTATCAGACTTTATAAAATGAGGTGATTTTTATAGGAATGAACTGAAAATCAAATAACGTTAGCAGTAAATAAAATTCAACAAGGGAAAAACTCTGTCTACATAGTAAAGTATAAATCACAAAACATATGAAAAATTCTATAAATCCTGAGTACATCAAAAACATTACCTTTTTCCTTTAAAAATATTTAATATAAAAATTATATTTAAATAAAAACTATAAATATACCATACAATTAAAACTTTTAAACAAAATGGTTCAATAAATTTTATACCTTCATATTAAATTAAAAAATATATATTTTTTATAAATTGAAATAAACACATGGGCACTAAATAATAAAAGAATAAATTTTTATAGATTCAAATATAATAAGAAAAATTTTAAAACATAATAAAATAATGCCATGAATATAGCTAAATATGTATGACATTATTATTTTCTATTTTTATATACATATTATTTAACATTTGAATTTCAAAACACAATTATTATTTTAATATATAACAAATTTTAAACTCATTTTACAGAAACTTTTCAGATATTTACATTACATAAAATTCAACCAATATTAAGTTAAGTAGTATATAAATTTTCCTTTTATTACAGAAATACAGAAGAAAATTTATTTTAACAGTTTATTTATATTTATAAAAATATCTTACACTAGATACTACACTGCACACTATTTATTTAGATATAAAAACAATTTAAGTTAAGCAAAATATAAAAATATTTATTTGACGATGTGTTTATAAAGCTCCATTTAATTTTTAATGAGCATTTTTTATAAAGAGAAATCTTTAATTATTGAAATCACAATTAGCAAATAAATTAAATATCTGTACATAAAATGCTTATTATACATTTTATTAAAAAAATTGTTGGATCATGTAAATATGCTAATATAAGTAAAAAGAATATACAAGAATATATTACTTTAAAGGAAATTAATAATCCCTATTTTTTATTAAAAATTATCAATGTTTCAATTAAATTTTAAAAATTAATGAGTTAAAAAATTTTGCACATAAGGAGCTTATTTATATTTTGACTAATCAGGAATTGAATAAATAATCACTGTAATATAAATCTGTAAATAATAATATAACAAAAGCAAGTTATAAAAAACAAATGATGGAAACATAACAAAAAATTATTGCATTTATAAACAAAAAAGAAAAAAATTAACAAAAAATATAATATAGTAATATGGCAGTCTTTTCAGT
This sequence comes from Caerostris extrusa, assembly GCA_021605095.1. NCBI lineage: Eukaryota > Metazoa > Arthropoda > Arachnida > Araneae > Araneidae > Caerostris > Caerostris extrusa. Next base: position 8,476 of record BPLR01015140.1, read on the forward strand.
ATCCCCTCACTACATGGTTTTCCGACTTTCTTTCATAAAATATGTAATATTTAAACATTATGACTATAAAATGGAAATAACTAATGTGCATATTTTTCTAAATAAGAATTATTTAATGTTTAGGTCAATTTATGTATTTTCTTCAGATGTTGATATATTTGTATAAAAATTGAACAAAATATTTGATGTACAACTTTTAAACAGCGAAATATACCAATTACAGATAAAATACAGGACACTCAGTAATAGCTCTCTGATTATTTAATCAGTTAAAATACAAGCATTTTGAATGTAATCTCAAAGTAAGCAATAACAAATAAAGTATCTTTTTATTAGTTCATTGGACAAAAATATAAATTTTCTATGTGAAGTATCCATAGTATTAGAATATAATTTATTATTAAATAAGGTAGGCTCTCTTAATAAAGATGAAGAACAAGAATTGTAAGTAAATTACCCAAACTATTTCATTAATAAAATATACTCTTTTAATTAATAAATAAGTTTAAAGTATAAGTGCTACACTAAAGTTATTTTTAAAATGGTTTTCTGATCAAATAAAAGTTAATTAAATTAAAATGTATAAATTCTTTATGTAACCGCTTAATGTTTCAGAGATCAAGTAAATGATTCGTTTTGAATTAAAATAACTTTCCGATTAGTTAACTTTAAAACAAATATTTAAGAAAGGAATCGTAAAATAAAAAAAAAATGCTCTACAAAATAAATAATTTCTTATATGCAAATGTTACTATACTTTAGAAAATTAAGTACAAACAATCCTCAAGTAGCCCAAAAATTAAACAAATGACTCCAATCCTAGTGAGGACAACTGATTGTCACTAAACGCTACACTAAAACATAATCTCAAAACTTACTGCCAAACTTTTTACAAAACAACTGAAAAATTGGAATATATATAACATCAAAAATATCATCTACAAATTTTATGAAACTATCTAATTTAAAAATAGTTGTATAAATATATTCAAAAAATTGTTGACTTTTTTATTCCTTTAAGTACTAAACAAGTTTCTGTTGTTGAAAAATTAATTCTTTATCTTCAAGATTTTTTTATTCCTTTCTGAGGAAAGAAGCACTTGAAATTGGAATGCATCAAACTATAATAAGAAAAACAATGAAATTTATTTATCTCTACATATATATCTTAAGTTTAAATTTCTTCAATATGCAATAAAAATAAGAATAAAAGCACTATAATTTAAAAAACACTGAAATACATATTTTAGGTAACAAAATATGAAAAACATCTCATAAGAGACAACAAAAAAATCTGCAGACTTTTGTAAAATCAATATAACTAACATAATGGATTCAAATAACCTGATATTACAAGAAAAAGTTTATGGACCAGAATGCCTTAATTTTTTTAAAGATAAATTTTATTGAAAACTATTTTTTTTTTTTAATAAATTTTTTTCAAAATATTAAATGTTAGACAGCATTCAGCAACATTTTGTCAATGGGCAGAAAATCACTTTTATAATCAGAAGTCTTAGCACTTTAGTATCTTCTGATCAGACTATCAGTAATGTATGATGAAACAAATATTTTAATAAATTGAATAAAGATTCACTTTCACACAACACAACAATTAATTAAATATTAATAAGAAGGAATTTACTAATTTTTCCTGCAAGTTTTAAAATCTAAACGTGCAATGATTTAAATTCAAAAAACTTTATCAATAATATTAAAAAAATTATAGAATCTTAAGTTCTACTCAAATTATATGTATGTGTCTGAAAATATATAATTGTAATTGTGTGTATGTACATAAAGACCACACATGCATGATTATAATTTGAGTGGGACTTATGTTTGTGTAAACATTTTCTTGTTAATAATAAATTCTAAAGGTGTTAAATAATTGTGTGTGTGTGCATACAAAGGCATTTAAGAAAAAGGCATAAAATAATTATATATTAACTGAATTCACAATAATACAGGTTTCAAAAGAAGTATAAACAATCTATTAGGAAATAAATACTATAGATTTTAATCAGATGTGAGATTATATTATTAAATAAATTAATTAATCATTTATGTGATTAAAATGTTTATTTTAATTGTAAATAATGATTAAATTAATTTTAAGTAATAATTGAAATTTTTATTACTTAAATAACAAATTCACATAAAGAAATGTCTGAAATTGTTTCTCATACTATTTAAATAATAATACTTACATTTAGCAGTGTTCTGTGCTTAATAATATGTAGTTCCAAAACTAAGACCTTTTGTGCGATCAATCATGATTTGTTCTTTGTCATACATATCTGCACTGATTGGAACAAATTGTCTAACATGGAATTCTTCAAGTTTTTTCAGGCCATCCCTGTCCTTGTGCATATTTAGCAAACACTTCATTATATTCGCTTTCACAGATTCTGAAATGAAATTTTAAAAACTCTGTTAAATGTTTAATATTACACTGGTAATGATCATGATAATTACTTTCTATTATTTCATCTTTTATGAAACATTTTAAATATTGTAAGTGGGTTGAAGTAAGTTAATATGCATAAAAGTACATAAAAAATAAGTAAATTAAAGTTCAGGAAGTAAAAATTCACTTTTTGTAAAATTTCTTATTATTTAAATTTATCTAAACTGACCACTTCTTACTGAATTCTCTTAGTGAGTTCTAGTGGTGAGAAAAGAGCTACATATATAAAATTTATTTTATTAAGGCATTATTATTTCAAATGGTTTTAGTTTAGCAAAATTTAGCTCCAAATCTCTTTTTCAAGGAAAAAAAACAAAAATAACATTCTACTGATGTCAGATAAAATTAAATAGAAGATAAAAAAAAAAAAATTACCATCTAAGTTTGAATTGACTACAAATGGATATGGTGGCAAAGGACCCCATGAAGTCAAAATTTTTATCTCATCAGCTAAATGTGAATTTCTTTCTAAGAAGAAAGCAAGGCAGTTAGCATCCACTGCTGCAGCATCCACTTTCTTGCCGATAACCATCTTTATACTTTCTAAATGAGATCCTTAAAACAGGAGAGAAATTTTTTTTTATTTTCAATTTCAAACAGAATTCAAGCATATAAAAATGATTATATGAGATATTTTCAATGTAAAGGAAGCTTTTCTAAATAAACTTTAAAATATAAAAATTATTTTAGTGCCTTATTTTGAATAAAATTTGAAATATCTTACCATAAAATAAGATTTTTAAAAATAGTATAAATTTTTTTTTTTAAATATTCTTTTGTAAACTTTGACCACTTTTTTAGACGAGTTTGGATATCATTACCATACTATCAGCCAAGAATTTCACATGCCAGATGGAGCCGCCATTCAAAATGAAATATGTCATAAATTGATGCTCATCTCTCCTTCCCCCACACTAGACAGGTTGCCACTCAAATTAAACCCTTCTGAAATTAATGCTTTGTGATTCATATTATTTGTTAAAAAATATGTATCTGTATACAAATATGTATCTTGTATCTGTTAAAAATATGTATTATATTATTCGGCATACTAAATGGAATAATAAATGTTAATGGTTGATTCATCTAGATTCTAATTTAAATTTAAGTAACTCAATTTACCATAAAAGCACAGATATTTTCTGAAGTTCTCAAGTATTTATTATGAAATATTATTTGTTGATATGAAAAGCAATTTTGTGACCTTGAAGCCAAATCTCTCCCTAATGTTGTTCTTCTATGTGGGTCTACAACTTCCTATTCATTACTGCTTCAACTCATGTGAAATAGCATTTGATTCATAAATTTATTTTTCATATGAACTATTTGTTTTACTTTTTTGCCATAACAAAAATATAACTATCAAAAAATTACCTCATTTCACTCTCATTTAAAATAAAAACAATTCAATTATGCAAAAATGGCATACCTGAATAGAGTATGTTCCCAAAGAATGAAGAATTTTCTCCAATTTCTTTTAAATTACTTAATGTGATGACATGGCCACTAAGGGATTCTGGACAATTATAAGCCCATTTACATCCTCTCAAATCAATGAATTCTTTCACTTTTCTCACTAAAAATAGAATTAATTTAATATATCTGAAATGAATATACACTAATGACTAATTTAACTCATAATAGGGAGGTGAAAAAGTAGGAAATTAAAGAGGATATGTGATCTCAGAACTGTGCCTCTTTTATAAATTTTTAAAAATAGTTTAATTAAAAAATATCATCCTGATATTTCACTTGGATGTTCTTTTTGAAATTTTAACTGGCAGAAAAAATGTGTTTTTAAATTGAATAAAACTTTTCCAGAAAATTTTGCAAAGTCTTAGATTTTTCAGTAAAACTCTTAGGTGCAGTAAATTTTGTAAAATTAATGATAAAAAAAAATATATTGTTTAATAATTATTATCTTTTATTTATTTAATATGTAAAGCAAATTAAAATAAGAGAAAATTCAATGCAGCACAATCCAGAAAATTTTTGACAGTACTTGAAGTATTAGTATTTCTCAGTATTAATCAGACTTCACTGTTTATCAGATTTCTGTCATTCTTCCCTATCATTTTAATTATCTAACAGCAAATTTGAAAATTAAAAATTCAAAACATTTCAGTGACATCACTACATGAAAAATATCAGGGTCAGTTCCATCAGTGGCAAAAAACATTTAATATCTTCAAGATTGGATTTGAAGATTGATATGTAAATGAGCAAATCTAAAAGTACTTAGTTCATCAATGCTGGTGTTATCAATTTTTAATTGGATAAGAAGTATTTTTTCTCTCTTTCTATCAATCCATCAATTTCTCCATTTCATAATTATTACACAAAGAAGTTTGTCAGCAAAAAGTTGTTCCTATACATTTTTTGGATTTGAATCATCAATTTTCCGTCTTAGTGTAGGAACTCTTAATATGTTGCAAGCCAGAATTCTAACATTTCAAGTAGCTTCAACAGAGGATCATATGAATCGATTTTTCCATAGTAGTATTTCAAAGAATTAATAGCTACTTCTGGATCAGAGAATTCATAGTAGCTTGACGAAATTTCAGAATCTGCTGAGCGGGAATTTTCCCAGATAAAATCTTTACAGTCGTCTTCTCCACTAACACTTCCAACTTCATCTAGAATCTTTACAGCTTTTCCGCATGATGTTAATCACATGGATGAATTAATTCCATTGGACTTAACATCAGAGCTAATGTACTACTGCCGAAAAATTATAAACATTGAAATGATGGCGATCTCGCGGCCCACTGTTGAAAAATGCTATGGAATTTTTATAGGATGTGATAAGTGGGGGTTATGTTCAAAATCATAAAACAAGCTAGAAGAAGAATCTATTCAATTGGACTAAGCATGTAATAGGGTGGAGAAGAGGAGCATATTGAGTGGTCTGTGAGACAAGTTCCATGTTAACCATAACATGGAACTTGTTAGTATAAATACATAAATATTAATAACATTTTTAGTATAAATATTTAACTTTTTCCTTCAACTAATATAATTCTAGTACAAGAAATGGATTTTCTTTATACCAATTAAAATTCCAAATATGAATTTTTGCAACACACTTATAAAAAACAATGTATTTAGTTAACAATATGTTTTTATTGAAAAAAGATACTTTTAAAAGAATTTATGTATAACAACTACCAACTACAACAACAAGAAAATGCATTTTGCAAATAGATAAATTTATATTCCTCTCTAATACTTTTAATATTGTATAGAAATAATGAAATAAAAATAAAATTGCATCTTATAGCAGGTAACCAGGTTATTTTCCACAGCTAGTTAGAAAAAAAAAAATTAATCTACTTAACAAAAATTTGAAATAAGGAATATGTAAATGTACATAATTAAAGTTTACATTTATTTTTTATTTTAAATTATTCAAATTTAAATAAAGTCAATAAAACAAAAAATAATAATACTATTAAACTATAATTAATATTAAAAAAAAATTATTATCAAAGTGTTATAAAAGAAATTGTATTGTTATTAAATACATTTCACAGTAGAAAACTGTTGTTTTAAAATAGTACAAGCTAAGTTAAGCCTGAGACAGAGTCAAATTAACTTGCATTTTCGAGAAGTTAAGGCTATGAATAAAAATGTAATGCTGTAAATGTAACATGCACAAGTAAAAGCATCAAATCTCACAAATAATTTATTCTGAATGTGAAAAATAATAATAATATACCCAAGATCTTTATGCATTATAACATCTGAATAATAGCCTGGACGATCAGTACCACGAGCATGTTTGTGGACGGTAGAAATAGGTAATAGTTCAATAGGACTAGAATCTTTTTTCATTCTCAAGTAGACAGTACTACTCATCCATGCTATAAAATAAAATGATTCATATAAAATAGAACTAATAATTATTATTAAATCTTTTTAAAAAATGATAAAAATATACCATTATGCATTTTTACCATCTAAAAATACATAATTTCTATCATTTTCAACAAGATTGAATTTTCAATAAATTATATAAACAAATGAATTCATTGATACAAAACAGATTATTCAATTACTGAATAATGAATAAAATAAAGGATTGTTACCTTTTATTTTATTATTATTTCCTTTTATATAAAATAAAAATTACTAAAAAATTTTGAAACAAAACTTTACCAGTTTTTGTCTTTTTCATACTAAATAGCTGACTTTATAGAATTATAATTTTATAGCAGATATAAAATTCACATTTAAATTTAACCTTATCATATATCTAATCTATCAAAATTTAGAATGTTAGCACTCCATATAATACAATAAAAGGGAATTTCCTTATTATGGCCCTCATTATTTAAATAATGCCAATTTCTTATGAGGGTTCGACTATAGTTGACCATAGTTATGAATGTTCACTATTTTGCAATGGGAATTAACAAAATACGGAAGTATCAAATAAATACCACAAGACTTATACAACAATCAATTTCTGTGAACTGAAAATTTGATTACTGTACTAAAATATTTTTGAATGGAAACATCAATTCAAGTCAAAGTTAGATCATTTTATTTAAATATAAATTATTGACATTGAAATTAACAATTCTTTTAAAAGTATATTAAATCAGAATTAACTACATTTTACTACTTGAAACCAATTTAAATATTAATGCTACACCAAAAATGGAATAAAAAATAATTAATTTGATTTCATTACTCAAAATAATAGAACATAATGCTGACTTTAATTATCAAAATTAAATTATATATAATTAAAATACCCATAAAATCAGATGGCCACTGTTTTTGACAGCTTGCTTTTCAAGATAAAAAATATATACATATTTGATTAGTTTACCAATGTCCAAATATGCTGACATAAAAGGGTCCTCTCTTTCGGCTCTTGGACCTTCCCATCTTGACTCATATAATAAAGTAGACTGTATTCCAAGTTTAGATTCCAAGTACTGGAGAATCATTTCATAATATTCCACAGGAATACTTGGAGCTAAATAGGTTCCAGCACGAAGAGTTATCATCTTGATATCAACTGAAAATATATGCATGCGAAATAAAAAGATGAAATTATAAACTACATTAAGCATTTTTTTTTTTAATGAAAACAAAGTTTTTGAGATTATTAAAATAAGTAATAAACAAAATATAACAACTGAACTGTTCGGAGGCTCAATCACACAAGTATTTGTTACTAAGTATAAAAAAATTTTATATACTTCGTAACAAATTTGAGATCTTTATTATGAAACTAACCAACAAATTATTCCTTCAGAAATATAATATGATAAAATAATGCATTGAATCATTTGATAGTTTAATTCTTTATTTTTAGAACCAATAACTTTTTAAATTAATGCACATACTGATATGAAGAACCATTCATATCAATAAAAACAACTTTTCGAAGTTCATTATACAACATAAATATTAAAACATAAAATATATTACAAATCTTTAATAAAGAAATTTTCATAATACCCAAACAAAGTAAAAATTTAAAAGGAAATACTTGATAAGTCAATGAAAAAATTTAAATACTTCTTTATACTGCTTCACAGAAGAAGTTAATCAACAAAGCTCACTTTTCCGGTATCCTAAAGCGGAATAACAACAGTATCATCCGTTGACAACGTGATCATTTGTTGCATCATAGTTGTGATGGGAACCAACAAGAAAAAAAAATTTCCGATTTAAAAACACGTTATTAAAGTGGTAATTTTTTTATATCAGTATAAATATAGAATTTCCGTAGTTAGATAATTTTTTTTCTGTCTAATATGCTCTCAAAGGAATAAATGGTAAAATTAACGTTTAATATGAATATAGTTTATAAAAAGAGATTGCTTATGTTTGGTTCTCTGAAATATGAATTGATCTGAACTGAGGTATTCTATTTGAAAGCGTAAACAAAGCTCTAATGTTGTTTATTATAGTCGGCGAGTATAAATCTCAGAAATTATCAAGTCAACTCGTTTCATCTATAATTATTTACTTTAGGTCTGATAATATGTAACTTATTTTATATGTACTTCTTATAAAATTGGTCTGATTATATGTACTTGTACTTGTTGATTATTTGTATTTGTTTCATCTATAATTATTTACGGTACTTACGTATTGTACCGTTAATACGTAATTACCGTAAAAAATTATAGATGAAACAAATTTACTATTACAAATTTAATATTAGAAATATACATACATACTCAATGCAAAATATTAGTTAAAAATTTCTTTCAGTTAATTGTTTGAACTGCTCTATAGAAAAATCTGATTTGGGAATTGATAAGTATATAATTTAGATAGTGTCAATAACAAGTCTGTAGATTTTAATGGCTTGCTTACTTTGTCGTTTCATTTTAAAGATATTGATATTTCTTTTAGGGCATTTGTCTAAATTTATAATTGCCAACATTAAGCACATTTTTTCTGTTTTTTTTTTTACCATTGTATAATTCCTGCAGAAACACTAAATAATGTAAAATATTAGTGATGGCATATATATAGTTAAACTTGTTTTCTGATTATTTTAAAAAGAAAAATGTTTCTTTATTTCAGGATTTATTATATTAAGTCAACCTAATGAATATCATAAATCATTAGCTGAACAGTTAAAGTTGAACATTCTTAATCAAGCGAAGCTACGTTGTGAAGTAAGTTATCATGGAGAATTTGTTCACTTAATATTTTCTAGCAATGTAATTGTAAACAAAAATCTTAATTTAGGTACTCTTCTTTAATAATATATAAATATTATTTAATAGGATATATTTGTAATTCCTCGAAAAAGTTCCAAATATGGCAACCCATTTATTTAATTATAGTTTGGCAAGTTTTCAAAAAGATATTTTATAGATGTTATTGCACTTAATAGTATTTAAACTTTTATTTCTTATTGTGTCAACATTTACATTCATACCAAATGGTATCCTGTACCCTAGTATGTTTTGGGGGAAAATGATAATACTTTTTCATTTTCCAAATGTGACAAGTCAGCTGTTTGGCATAATCCATGCTAAAATGTTTAAATCCTTAGCATACATGTACACATTTTTTCCTGATGTTCCATTAATAGAAAAGTAATAATTTGAATAATAATCCACAGAATCTGATTTTATATCAGAGTTATGAGATAAAAGTTTCAAGTATTTTATTCATGGGGCCTGATGGCCGAGTGGCTGGCGTTCGGTACGACAGATTTCAGGTTCAAGTCCCGGCAATGCCATGGATGTTTGTAGTGGTTAGGAATCCACTTTAAACCTTAGGTCTCTGTCTAATAGGATCGTAGAGCATTGTAGGGGTAGTGTTACTCGCGCCCATAGCGTATCTCCAAGCTACACATGCACCCAGTGTAGTGCTAAATGAGTAACAGCATTCATCGGTGCAGCCCACTTGGACTGCTCACAGAGAAATAGTCAATATGACCCAGTCCTCGACGTCATTTAAAAAAAAAAGTATTTTATTCTGTATAATTAAATATTAACAATAAAAATCTTTTATTTGACTATTTTAGGCCATTGTTACAATTTTACAAAGAATATGGGCAAAAAATTAAAGTTTGTTTTTAAAAACTTATTTTTTTTTTTTTCTTCTTAGCATAAAATAAAGATATATAAAAGCCATGAAGATTTTGGAAATGTTCTTGGACACTGGACAATACAGCCTTTATTTAAAAAGTAATTAAAATTTTATTGTAAAAATTGTCAAAGTAAAAAGAATTGTATAAATTTCATTTGTTGTTTTAAGGCTAAATAATTTCATATTTATATTTGCATCCATTGTTTTAGTTTGATAACATTGCTTGAAATTGACAGATATTTGAAAAAATCATTTATTTTTTTAATAAATCTTAAAAATTATGTACTTGGTTTTCTCTCGTTTTGATTTTATTTAGTTTTTTAATATTTCATTGTGTGAAATATAATAAAAAAAAAAAATGTAGTAAGAATTTTAGAGAATTAATTTGATGCATCTTCCTATATTTTCTATAATCAGGGCATATCACATAGAACAATTCATTTCTATAAAAAATATGTAGTAATTTATATTTACAAAAAGAAGAAAAAAAATCACAAAAGTATGTAAATCATTAAATAATACCCAAAATTTAGTGAAAAAGATTTATTTGGGAAACAAAATATTTTTAAATGTTTTATTGCAGTTGTGTCATAAATAATTTGTTGTCAAACATGAAATAATCAAATGAAAGATGTTATATTTTTACTTTAATAAACAGCATTATTCTGTTCTTTTCTTAATTTATCATTTCTTAATATTAAAATGAACAAGGACATACAAATAATATCCTTTGCCATAATGAATACCTATTTTGATACTTCAATTATTCTACAATTCATTATATAAGAAATATTTCCTTGAGAAAAATTAAAACATTGACATTATTCATATACAAATTTAATTATGATAACACAATCAATAAAAATTGAAAAATACAAGTTAAAATTCATAATTATTAAAAGAATCAGTTTTCATACATGATAGAAAAGGAAGGAAACAAAAAGAATTTACAGTTTTTAATGCAATATTTAAAAGAATGAGTTTATAAAAATATATAAGCAAAAAAAAAAAAAAAAAAATGTTATTTTAATAACAGAAAATAGTTTCACATTTTAATAAGTATGCCTTTTTCATCATGAAATTTCCGAGAAAGTAATTAAAATAATAAAAGGCAAGAGTCAATTTTATTTAAAATTAGGAAAATAAGAATGAATCGAACTCATTATAAAACACAATGAACAGTAGATAATACAAAACGCAAATGAACGACGAACAGGAAATGCAATATCATATTAAGCTCGAAAAGCGAATATTGCCTAATATCGTACATTTATTTTCCTTCCATGATGTCACCGAAACTGGCTGATACTGTCCTTACTGCAGCAAAAATAAGCGCTGATATACACTCAAGAGCCAAAACATTATGACCACCTGCCAATAACGAGTTGTCCCACCTTTGGCGCGCAACACCGCTTCAACCCGCCTTGGCATGGATTAATACCAGTTAAATACCACTTCCACCTGATCACGTGCCTTTCACGTCATCCAGGCGAGTTCATTGCAAAATGTAGGGGTGGTCATAATGTTTTGGCTCTTGAGTGTAAATTTGTTTTGACTGTCGCTATTTTTAATTAGCAGATTTCGGAAACTTTCACGCTCTTCAGAAAACAAGACACAGTATGAAGTAATGAATAAAGTGTATACCATAATACAATATATGAAATGGGGGATGGGGATGGGGGGGGTAAGGGCCACAGGAAGGTAGGGATATTTATGATGGTTCAGAATTTCGTAGGGTTCTGACAACCCTACCCAATAATAATAATAAACCTCATGTTTCGGAATCTGCCAGTAGGCAGAAGGCCATGGTTTAACTTATGGTGTGGGACTTATGGTGTGGGACTGTGGTTTAACTTATGGTAACATGGACTATGGTGTGGGGAGTTAGTTGAGATATGAAATATCAAGTAAAGAACGTTGCTCTCTGTTATGCTGCATCCCATCTCTTAAGGAATAAAGTTAAGGATGTAAATCTATTCATTCTTCTACTGATAAAATTTGATCTTTCGACTACACCTTGCAGCATTCAGCTACATGGGCTTATGTTTTTATTAAGGTTTTAAGGATGATTATAGTATCTGAAATACATTACATTTATTTTCTTGTATAATGATTTTAAATTATTTCTGCAAAAATGTAACTGTTTTTTTACCTTTAAATCGCTTCAGTTCTAATTCTCTATAAATTTACGTGCCATAAAATTTAAGCATTATGAAACAGAATAAAAATAAAATTTATTTTGATTATAAATTGGCACTGTTATTTTGTGAATTAGAATTTATTATTTTTGATTAAAATAAAAACTACCGATAATATTCGTTATCTATTTCAAGGTCCAGTTTTGTTTTAGCTAACCCTTTGATCTTGCGAATAAACATATAGTGAAATACTGTAGAACCTCTGTAAGTCTAACTTCAAGGGAGGCGCCAAATAATTCGAGTTATAGAGTTTTCGACTTAGGGAGGTTTTCGACTTACGCGGATTTTGGAAGGAAATATTCGATTTGTAGAGGTTTAGATTCTTTCTAACTTATTTTGAGTTAGAGAAGTAAAATAAATAAAAATTCAAGTTACAGAGGTAATACAAATGTTATTTGCAACTTAAAAGTTATTAAATATATTAAAAAGTCAGTTATTATTATTTATTTTTTGCTTTAGACAATTCGATCGTTCTCTATCTATAGCATTATCTAAGCTATAGAGAGCAGAAAATCCTTTTTCTTCCGAGTTGCTATTTCATAGAATTCGATATTCTATTTACTATATGCTCATACATTGTTTTCTAGGAAACAGCGACGTGCATTGTCGGCAAATCCTTGAAGTCGGTAACTTGTTTTTCTTCGAGCAATAGAGGTAATTAGTTTCAAATGATCGGATTGTAAAAGTTGTAAAATCAAATATTGCTAATGTTCGAGATACAGAGGTCCAATTTTTGAGTTACGGAGGGAAAATATATACCAAAATCGCTTGTGGGGATTGACTAATTATTTCGACTTATAGAGGGTTGAAATTTCCAGTAATGGAGGTTTTGGGGCTTGAAGGGAAAGGAGCAAAAAATTTTTTCGAGTTGTGGAGGTTTTCGACTTATAGAGGTTCTACTGTACATGCATTTTAACTTTGTTGACCGAAATTTTAGTCTTGGGAGCAGTAAATAACCCGAGTGTTCAGCCATTTGCCAATAAAACCTTTAATGTCTAATAAGCAGCGAGTCTTTTGTATCATTAGTAGATAGAAATATTCAATATGCCAGCATCGATTATGAGTGAACATTAACATTTAAGGCAGAGATGGCCAACCCTAATGATCTTCTTTGGAAATGCATCCTAACTCCGCGTGCCGCATATAACAATTATATATCCCCCAATTATATTTAGACATTTTTTGGAGTGAAAAATTGAAACTTAATGGGTTATTATTAGTGTGTTTACATGTAAAAATAGATAATATAATACTAATGATACTAAACGCACATTGTAAAGAAATATATCACACTAAAAAATGAAATATATAAATATAAATGAAATAAAAAAATGAAACCTTGCTTCTCCACTCTTTCACTTAGCTTTTACAAATCGACCACAATTTGGGTATTTGCACATCGTAATGGGCGTTGTAGGTTAGTGTCCGTTATGTTTGAGCGTGTTTTGTGTTGAGTCAATTTCATTTTCGGAAAAAAAGAAAAACGATTCGCAGGTGTAAGTTGAACCGAAAGCGCTAACAACTTTTTGTGCCACTTTCTCAAAAGTGACACATGGAGCCTGTTATATTAGATGTTCAAGGAAGCGCGCATCATGAGTTGGCAGAATATAATTTAATTATTCTGTGAACTCATGATGCGCATACCATTTTTACCACTCTACCCATTTTTCATGTAAACTCATCAACACAACAGGTAATACCTGTCATATATTCGCAAGAATATTAATTTTAAATCAAAGTTAATTTTTTAATTACTTTGAATAGATTTTTCTTTAATCTATTCAAAGTAATTTTTGAATAGATGGATGCATGCATAATGTATTTTTTAAATACATTGATTTTTTACTACACTCATGCCGATAAATTAAGGATAATTCAGAATCACACAGAAATTGAACTCTAAAATAAAAATTTCACCTGTAGAATTATCACACATCTTGAAGAAGAATATGCAAATTACAGGAAACCACCAGATGGCGCTGATAGTACGTCACAATGACGAGAGTGTAAGAGAGGGGGTATATAAGAAATGGTGGCAAAAAGTAAAATTGTTCACCAGCGCTTTGAAAGCCTTTCAGTGCAACAACCGCATAGTTATGACACAAAGGAAGCATTTGGATGATTTTTTACGTGGTAGAATTATCGGACAACTGAAATGTGGACGTACTCAGCTGGAAGTATCCGAGGAACTTGGAATCGCCCAGAGTGTCATCTCCAGGTTTCCAAGATGATGGTAATGTGAGTAGATGTTACAGCACAGGTCGCCCCGAGTTACAACGCCGAATGAGGACCGGTATTTAGCAGTTACTGCCAAAAGAAACAGACGGAGCACAGCATCAGACCTGTCTCGTCAGCTCTCTTCAGCTACCGGTACGACAGTTTCAAGGCAGACCGTGTACAGACGCTTAGGGAACATTGGTCTATATGCTCGTAGGCCTGTCAGATGTGTTCCACTTACCGCAACTCACTGTCGCATGCGATTAACCTGGACTAGAGAGCATGCATTGTGGAAACCGCTACAGTGGTCTGGTGTGATGTTTTCCGACGAGTCCAGGTTTAGTTTGCAGTCTGATTCTCGCCGGACTTTCATATGGAGAGCGCCAGGTACCCGTTACCACCAAGAGAACACCATTGAACGACACCGTTACGGTGGTGCAGGATGGCTCGTTTGGGGAGGAATTATTCTTGGTCCCAGAACTGACTTGCCTGTTCAGAGTGTAACGATGACAGGCCACATCTATCGGGATGTCATTCTGGAACAACATGTACGTTTGTTTCGGGGCGCCATGGGTGCTGAATTTCTGTTTATGGATGACAACGCCCGTCCTCACCGTGCAAACATTGTAGACGAATACCTTCAATTGGAGGATATCACCCCTATGGATTGGCCAGCATACTCACCGGACTTGAATCCAATAGAGCATATGTGGGATATGCTTGGCCGACGAATTGCAGCCCGTCAACCCCCTCCCACCTGTCAACCGGAACTTCGAAGGGCATTGCTTGATGAGTGGTGTAATATTCCCCAAGATCAGATTGATAATTTGATACTCAGCATGCCTAGGCGTTGTAAGGCCTGTATTTCATCGTCCGGGAGACATACTCCATATTAACCATCATACTAACCATGTTATACTGTTTTTGTAAATAGGTTCTTTTTTGAAATTTGCTCCAGGGAGTAAAATCGCAATTTTTATTAATTATGTCAAACATATAGCATCTTTTTTGCTCTTTACCTTTTGTTTTATAAATAGACTTTACAAATAAGTCAAATTTGTTTTGCTTCTGTCTCTTTTTTTTTTGCCTGAACTTCATTATCCTTAATTTATGGACATGAGTGTAATTTATTTTAGGAATATATGAATATCTTAAAAATAAATCTTTTAGCCAATTCTTATTCGTAACTTGAATTAATGAATTATATTGATATGTAAAAAATAATTAAAATCATTTAATTTATTATTATCAGTGCCGGATTTTCCTATAGGCTAACCAGGCTTCAGCCTAGGGCCTCAAGATCAAGAGGGGCCTACATTTAAATTGTTAGCCAAATTAGAATTACACTATAAAATAGTTTAATTCACACAGTAATAACACAGTAAACGCTAAAACACTGAATCGAAAATAAGGAGAAATTCTACACATATGACTAATAAACAGATATAAAAATGCATTGGTTAAGATCAACGCGTTCGGCTCATTGGATCTGTTAGCTTGTATATACTAGATTGCACCAAAGTATAGTTTATACGTTCACTGATTGCTAAGGCAAATATTGTCGTGCCTTATGCTACTAAGCTCTGGTTTGTTCTTGCATAAATAAAGTGCAGATTGGTGTAGATTGAAACAGACAAACGAACAGACCTATTGACATCCCGGCGTTCGGTTATATTCGTATTACTTCGATAATATGAAATACGTGTTAATGTTATTAGAAAAGATTTTTATTTTAGGATTGCGTACACGATCATTTGATTCTCGCCTTTTGAGTTCAATAGGTGAAGTGTTTATAGACTATTGAAAATTTTTTTTTGTGAAAATATTTTCATTCCGCGGAATTCTAGGTAAGTTCTTAACTTTTATTTATGCCCAATAATTAGTAACTCAAATATTTTGAATCAAACTTAAAAATGGGAGGTAAAAGGGCCTCATAAGTGGAATAGCCTTGGGACTCTTTTCATCTAAATCCGGCCTGCCTGGATTGCAGTATCTTCATGATTCATAAGCGTGTCAAAAATTTAACAGAGACGTATTTTAGTAAATATTTTAAAGAAGCAATGTTAATAGCTTTATAGATATCAGAATTGCGCGTGAACCATTTAGAAGGTCATTTGTCGAATAATATTTTGTAAAGTTTCAAGAGCTGTTAAATTAGATTTAGTTGCATAGGTCCAGACCGGGCGAAGCATACGTGAGAATTGGGCGAAGCATAGCCAGATAAAGAAGAAATTTGTTATCTCTGGTCAAGGTGGAATTTCTATTTACGTAGTGGGTTAAAAGTGGGTAGAACTTTCTGAAGGCAATGCGAAATTTAGTTTCGGTGTGCATAAAATGTTGTTTCAAGTTAAATGCTGATCCAGTATAACTCTAAATATTTAATTTGACTATTCCAAGGGATAATATTATTATTGATCTTAATCACGGGTTTTTAAGTTTATTTCCAATAGAGAATAAAACAGATTCAGTGTTATCTACATTTAAAGAAATTTTTGAATATAGGAAGAGAAATATTAGAACATGCAATGGCTCCCATAAGTGAATGGGTGCTTAGAAATTTTCTAGGAAAAAAAAAGTCAAACTTGAAAATATGCATGAGAATTTTTTTTTTTTCTATTCTGAATTAAAGTATACATACAAATATTTGAAATGCTGATTTATTATTTTTTGAAAAATTAGAATATAGACAAATAGAGAAAAAGCATGGCACAAAAAGTCAAAGGACGCTAAGTTTTGCCAATTACACTCATTATTAAAAAAAACATTCTTTATCATTTATTTCTCATTTTAATAGTTTGTAACAGTTTTAAATAGTATTTAATTCAATTCCACTTCTATTAGCTCACACTCTCCTATATATATCTTGTTCAAATTTGCAATCGTTAATAAATACTTTTTATTCATCCACTCAAGTTCAAATACATTTTTTGAACTTGTAATAGATGACACTTGATATTAATACAGTTTTCAAATATTAATTCAGTAATTAAATTTAAATAATTAATTTTAATTTTTTTAGATTTAAGTTGCATATTTCTACCAATAGACGGCGCCAGATAAACTTAAAAAAAATGAATGAAAATTATTTATAAAGGACTTTCTGCAATATAGTGAAAAAAAGTAGGAATTGATTTTAAAAAAATTGTTTTTTATATTACTTGTTTAACATTTTCCGTGCACCTCTAGCGCCAGCGTGTGTATTGGTGAGACATAAATTTCGCCAGTCACGCGTTCGCGAGGGATGAGCTCCGCCACATTTCATTTCGGTTCAATCGAAAATATATGTTAGGTGCTTCTGGTATTGCTGTGGAGTAAAGGTTAAAAAGCTAGTTGTAAAGCCATGTGGTTTCGAATTGATAACTTTATTATATTTATTAAAAACAAGTAATATAAAAAAAAAAATTTAAAGTCAATTTCTACTTTTTTTCACTATATTGCAGGAAGTGCTTTATAAATAATTTTCATTCATTTTTTAAGTTTATCTGGTGCCATCTATTGGTAGATATATGCAACTTAAATCTAAAAAAAAAAAAAATAAATAAAATTAATTAATTGAATTTAACTACTGAATTAATATTTGAAAAACTGTATTCACATCAAGTGTCATCCACTACAAGTTAAAAAAAAAAATTAATTTCAGCTTGAGTGGATGAATAAAAAGTATTTTATGAACGATTGAAAATTTGGACAAGATATATATAGGGAGAGTGGGAACTAATAGAAGGAATTGAAAATAAATAAATAAAATGAGAAATTGCAGTTGCAAATATTGAAAAACAGTTTTGCTTTTGCAAGAGATAAATGCAAGGTCGTCATACTCCAATGCACTCGAGTGGATGAAATTAAATACCCTTTTGGGTGGCCAAATTAATGATTAATTTATAATGATTAAAATTTTCACCTCTTTAATAATTATTAAAATAAAAAAATATGTGTAATTAAAAAAAATTGTTTTGTTTTCAAGAGATTAGTTAAAAAAAAAATTTTTTTTTTTTTTTTTAATTTTCTAGTGTTGTTTTGCGACCTGATGGCCAATTGGCTAGCGCTCTGGTTTTAGGTATCAGAGACTTCAGGTTCAAATCCTGGTGGTTGGCATGGATGTTTGTGAGTGGTTCGGAATTCACGTTAAAATGTAGGTCCCGATATAATTAGCACAAAGTATGCACAAAATGACTGTAGAGTGACAAACCAAATCAAACTAGTATTATATGGTGCTTGTGTCACGGGTTTCGGGTTCGAGTCCGGAGGTGAAATGTTTGGAATGGATGTTTGTAGCGGTTCGGAATCCACTTTAAACCGTAGGTCTCGGTCTAATATGACTATAAAGCTTTGGCCGTAGGGCTCTATCCCATAAAGAGAAAACATCTCATGTTTCGTAATCTGCCAGTATGTACGACCCGATGGCCAATTGGCTAGCGCTATGGCTTTAGGTACTGCAGGTTTCAGGTTCGAATCCTGCGGTGTCATGGATGTTTATGAGTAATTCGTAATCCACGTTAAATTGTAGGTCCCGGTCCTAATTAACTTAAATTGCGCAAAAAAAAAAAAAAAAAAAAAAAAAAAAAACGTGCCAGTAGGTAGACGGGCTTGGCCCAACCTGAGGTTGTTGTGACTTGAAGAAGAAGTATTATTTTATATCGTTGAAATGATTTTATTTTTGCATGAAGTTGTTTGTTGTTCATTTTCCTCTATTTGTTTTATTTTCGTGAAATGTTAGCGGTAAACACTTTTTTTGTTTTGTTTTTACCATGGTTCTTATGTACTTCTGTTCTTACTGCCTTTCATCCTCTTAATTATCTAATTTATCGTATAATTCATCATCATCATCATTGGCACAACAGCCCCATGATGCGCCAAGGTCGTCTGCCTACAGGCAGATTTCGAGACTGGGGATGCTTTCCTTTTATGAGGTAGGGTTGTCAGCCCTACGATCAATGCTCTACGGTCATATTAATCCGGGACCTACGGTTTAAAGTGGATTCGAACCACTACAAGCATCCATGGCACCTCCGGGACTTGAATCTAAAATCTGTAGCACCGAGCGCCAGTGAGCTAGAAATTCGGCAATCAGGCTCGTAAAATAAATATATTCTATGAATTCGTTTATTTCCATTGTTGAAATAAGCTTCTGATTTTTTTTATACGAGAACTGTTTTTACACATAATTCCACCTGCAAATGAAAACTCCTCTGTTATACTTAGGATAATAGACAGGAAATTATTTAAATATCCTGTATATAAAGCGTAAATATATTCTATGAAACTGTTTATTTCTGTAGTCGAAATAAGCTTCATGAT
>BPLR01015141.1:0-47246 GCA_021605095.1 Caerostris extrusa
CCATAATAAGGAAAGAGTTAGTAGATTAGTTTAATTCAGATGAGGAATGGATTTGAAACGATCTTAACTTTGGTGTCAGAAAACAATTACAGTTCAGCACAAAGGCTATGGCAGTACCAGGTGTCTATGGATATCAGTTCATGCTGTGTGAGAGAGGAAGAGGTGTGGAGCAAAGAACAGAGCTCAGGATTCCAGCAGATATGGTCTAATGAGGATCTCAGGAGTTATTGATTAGCTAAGACGACAAAAAGTGAGATTAGTAAGGAAAGAGTGGATTGGTGTTAATTAGTTGAGGAATGATTGGAATGATTTTGAATTTGGTTGGTTTAATTAGATTAGGAATGATTGAATGATTTTATGTTGTGTTGTGAAATAATGGCTGTGCCATCAGCTCAAAGGCCAAGTGTAGTGTTTAGTGTTTATGATATCGTTTATATAGAGAGAGAAGAGGTGTGGAGCAAGAATGGCTGGATTCCAGCAGAGCAAGGTCTGATGGAGGATTCAGAGTTATTGACACAGACGACAAAGGGATTAGTATGGTTAAGTTTTGATTTAGTCGAATTAGATGGGGAATGATTGAATGATTTTAATTTGATTAGTTTAATTAGATGAGGAATGGTTGAATGATTTTAATTTGGTGTTGTGGAATAATGTGCGCTTGGGTGGTGTGGGGTTGTTTGGTGGGGGGGTGGGGGTGGGCCTTGGTGGGATCCCAGACAAGGGTACAATGGTGGATCTAGAGTTATTGACAGGCAGACAAAGTGAGATTAGTAAGGAAAGAGTGGATTAGTTTAATTAGATGTAGGGGAATGATTGAATGTTTTAATTTGGTTAGTTTAATTAGATGAGGAATGATTGAATGATTTTTAATTTGGTGTTGTGAATGTTCGGCGTGCCATCAAAGCAGCACAAAGGCTAAGTGTAGTGTCATGAAAGTGTTTATGGGATATCGCTCATATATAGAGAGAGAGAAGAGGTGCGAGAAAGAACAGAGCTCAGGATCTGAGCAGACAAGGGTCCGACGGAGGATCCAGAGCCATTGACAGCCACGATAAAAAGCGAGACTAGAAAAGGGTTATGGATTAGCCCAATCAGATGTGGAGGGAATGATTGAATGATTTTAATTTGGTTAGTTTAATTCAGATGAGGAATGCAGATTGAACGATTTTAATTCTGGTGTCAGAACAATGGTCGTGTCATCAAAGCACAAAAAGGCCATGTGCAGTGTCGGGGTGTCTAGTGGATATCGTCTCATATAGAGGCAGAAAGGAGGTGTGATAAAGAACAGAGCCTTGTGATCCTGCAAGAGATGCAAGTGGTCCGATGGAGGATTCAGAGATTACACAGACAGACAAAAGTCACAGATTAGTAAGGAAAAAAAGAGGGAATAGTTTAATTCAGATGAGGAATGATTGAATGATTTTTTAATTTGCTAGTTTAATCAGATGGAGGAACACTGAATGATCTTTAATCTGGTGTTGTGAAATAATGCACAGTCATCAAAGCAATAAAAGGCCAAGTGTAGTGTTTAGTGTGTTTGGTGGGATATCGTTCATATAGAGAGAGAGAAGAGGTGTGGAGCAAGAACAGAGCCCCAGGATTCCAGCAGATGTATGGGTCTAATGGATAGATCTGTGGTTGTTTGTTGCTGATGATGTGCTGAGATTAGTAAGGAAAGAGTGATCAGTTTAATTCAGGATGAGGAATTATCGAAACGATCTTTTAATCTGTCATTTAATCAGATGAGAACGATTGAATGGATTCAATTTGCGTTGCAAAATAATGGCTGTGTCATCAGCACAAAGCGCCAAGTGTAGTGCTCAGTGCCTATGGACATCGTCCACATAGAGAGAAGGAGGATGCAAAGAACAGAGCCCTCAGGGATCCTGTTACAGACAAGTGTGGTCTAACGGAGGATCTCAGAGTTACTGACACAGACGACAAAAAGTGAGATTTAAAGTGAAAAGAGGATTAGCCTAATCTTGTATTTATAACGCACTGAAACCATCTTTAACTCCAAGGTCTAATCTAGATTGAGGAAACGATCGTGAACACATCTTTTGAATTGGTGTTGTGAAATAATGGATGTGTCATCAGCTCAAAGGCCAAGTGTAGTGTAGTGTCAGTGGATATCGTTTATATGAGAGAGAAGAGGTGTGGAGCAAGAAGGTTTGCGGGATTCCAGAGACAAGGGTCTGATGGTGGAGTTCAGTGAGTTATTTCGGACAGACGACAAAGGTGGATTAGTGAAAGAGTGGATTAGTTGCTAAATTAGATGAGGAATGATTGAATGATTTTAATTTGGTATTTGTGAAATAATAGCTGTGCAGAGATTCCAACGAGCAAAGGTCTAATAAGAGAGATTTAGGGTGGCCAACACGGAACGACAAAAGTACATTAATGAAAAAGAAGTGAATTAGTTTAGTAGATGAGAAATGATTTAGACCAATTTTAATTTGGTATTTGTGAAAAGAACAGAGCCTTGCGGATTCCAGCAGACAAGGGTCTAATGGAGGATTCAGAGTTATTGACACAGACGACAAAAGTGAGATTAGTAAGGAAAGAGTGGATTAGTTTAATTAGATGAGGAATGATTGAATGATTTTAATCTGGTTAGTTTAATTAGATGAGGAATGATTGAATGATTTTAATTTGGTGTTGTGAAATAATGGCTGTGTCATCAGCACAAAGGCTAAGTGTAGTGTTTAGTGTTTGCGGGATATCGTTCATATAGAGAGAGAAGAGGTGTGGAGCAAGAACAGAGCTTCGGGATTCCAGCAGAAAAGCGGTCTAATGGAGGATTCAGAGTTATTGACACAGACGACAAAAGTGAGATTAGTAAGGAAAGAGTGGATTAGTTTAATTAGGATGAGGAATGATTGAATGATTTTAATTTGTTATTTAATTAGATGAGGAATGATTGAATGATTTTAATTTGGTGTTGTGAAATAATGGCTGCATCACTGTGCACAAAGGCTAAGTGTAGTTTAGTGTTTGCGGGATATCGTCAGTATATAGAGAGAGAAGAGGTGTGGAGCAATTTTAAAGAACAGAGCCTTGCGGGATTCCAGCAGACAAGGGTCTAATGGAGGATTCAGAGTTATTGACACAGACGACAAAAAGTGCGATTAGTAAGGAAAGAGTGGATTAGTTTAATTAGATGAGGAATGATTGAATGATTTTAATTTGATTTAGTTTAATTAGATGAGGAATGATTGAATGATTTTAATTTGGTGTTGCGAAATAATGGCTGTGTCATCAGCACAAAGGCTAAAGTGTAGTGTTTAGTGTTTGCGGGATATCGTTCATATAGAGAGAGAAGAGGTGTGAGCAAGAACAGAGCCTTGCGGGATTCCAGCAGACAAGGGTCTGATGGAGGATTCAGAGTTATTGACACAGACGACAAAAGGATTAGTAAGGAAAGAGTGGATTAGTTTAATTAGATGAGGAATGATTGAATGATTTGAATTTGATTAGTTTAATTAGATGAGGAATGATTGAATGATTTTAATTTGCGTTGTGAAATAATGGCTGTGCCTTGCGGGATTCCAGCAGACAAGGGCCCAATGAAGGATTCAGAGTTATTGACACAGACGACAAAAGTGCGATTAGTAAGGAAAGAGTGACTAGCTTAATTAGATGAGGAATGATTGAATGATTTTAATTTGCGTTGTGAAATAATGGCTGTGCCTTGCGGGATTCCAGCAGACAAGCGGTCTAATGGAGGATTCAGAGTTATTGACACAGACGACAAAAGTGAGATTAGTAAGGAAAGAGTGGATTTAGTTTAATTAGATGAGGAATGATTGAACGATTTTTAATTTGGTTAGTTTAATTAGATGAGGAATGAATGATCGATTTAATTTGGTGTTGTGAAATAATGGCTGTGTCATCAGCACAAAGGCTAAGTGTAGTGTTTAGTGTTTGGGATATCGTTCATATATAGAGAGAGAAGAGGTGTGAGCAAGAACAGAGTCTGCGGGATTCCAGTAGAGTCAAGGGTCTATGGAGACTCAGGAGTTATTGACACAGACGACAAAAGTCAGATTAGTAAGGAAAGAGTGGATTAGTTTAATTAGATGAGGAATGATTGAATGATTTTAATTTGGAAGTTGTGAAATAAATGGATAAGTCCACTTAAACCGGGATTCCAGACAAGGGTCTAATGAATGCTTCAGAAGTTATTTTTACCTGACGACAAAAAGGCATTTTAGTGGAAAGACTGGATTAGTTTAATCTCCAATGCAATTGAATGATTTTAATTTGCGATATGCCGGAAATAATGGCTTATTAACAATTCCAGCAGACAAGGGTAACGTTAATGGAGGATTCAGAGTTTTACAGAACAAAAAGTGAGATTATGGTGGAAAGAGTGGATTAGTTTAATTAGATGAGGAATGATTGAATGATTTTAATTTGATTAGTTTAATTAGATGAGGAATGATTGAATGATTTTAATTTGGTGTTGTGAAATAATGGCTGTGTCATCAGCATCAAAGGCTGTGTAGTGTTTAGTGTTTTGGATATCGTTCATATAGAGAGAGAGAAGAGGTGTGGAGCAAGAACAATGCGGGATTCCAGCAGACAAGGGTCTGATGGACAATTCAGAGTTATTGACACAGACGACAAAGTGCGATTAGTAAGGAAAGAGTGGATTAGTTTAATTAGATGAGGAATGATTGAATGATTTTAATTTGATTAGTTTAATTAGATGAGGAATGATTGAATGATTTTAATTTGGTGTTGTGAAATAATGGCTGTGCCTTGCGGGATTCCAGCAGACATTTTTCTAATGGAGAATTCTTAAAAAAGTTATTGACACAGACGATTAAAAAGTGCGATTAGTAAGGAAAGAGTGGATTAGTTTAATTAGATGAGGAATGATTGAATGATTTTAATCAATTCACTTCACCTTGCGGATTCCAGCAGACAAGGGTTTGGAGGATTAGTTATTTGGTTAGTTTAATTAGATGAGGAATGATTGAATGATTTTAATTTGGTGTTGTGAAATAATGGCTGTGCCTTGCGGGATTCCAGCAGACAAGGGTCTAATGGAGGAAGGAGAGTTATTGACACAGACGACAAAAGTGCGATTAGTAAGGAAAGAGTGGATTAGTTTAATTAGATGAGGAATGATTGAATGATTTTAATTTGGTGTTGTGAAATAATGGCTGTGCCTTAAAAATTCCAGCAGACAAGGGTCTAATGGAGGATTCAGAGTTATTGAGTTTGATTAGTAAGGAAATAAGTGCACATTAGATTTATTTTGATTAAAACGACGGAAAAAAAGTCGATTAGTACCAGTTCTAAAATTTTTTTCCGATTAGTGGATTAGTTTAATTAGATGAGGAATGATTGAATGATTTTAATTTGGTGTTGTGAAATAATGGCTGTGCCTTGCGGGATTCCAGCAGACAAGGGTCTAATGGAGGATTCAGAGTTATTGACACAGACGACAAAAGTGCGATTAGTAAGGAAAAGTGGATTAGTTTAATTAGATGAGGAATGATTGAATGATTTTAATTTGGTGTTGTGAAATAATGGCTGTGCCTTGCGTGGGATTCCAGCAGACAAGGGTCTAATGGAGGATTCAGAGTTATTGACACAGACGACAAAAGTGCGATTAGTAAGGAAAGAGTGGATTAGTTTAATTAGATGAGGAGGAGAGTCGTAGTGAATAAGTTTGTAGATAAGACCATGGATCCTTGACCCTGTCAAAGGCTTTGGCAATATCTGAGAAGATGATTCCGTGGAACTTTTGATGGAGTATCCATGCGTGATCATTTCAGTAACTCGCAGAAGCTGGTGAGTTGTAGATAAATTTTTCTGAAAGCCAAATTGATGAGGGGCCACAATGTTGTTCATTTCAGTGTATTCTAAATAATTATCTAAGATGATTTTTCCGTGAGTTTGCTAAGCGTCGGAATGATTACATTTCTTTATTTCGTTTATATTTATATATTTTTAATATTTCATTTTTAGTGTTATACATTTCTTTACAATGTGCGTTTAGTATCATTATTATTATATCATTATCATTATTATATCATTATTATCATTAATATTATATTATCTATGTTTACATGTAAGATTAATAATAAACACAAAAATAATAACTCATTGTAAATTTTCACTCCAAACAAATGCCTATAGTAGGTCTAAATTTAATATGGAGATATATACTTTAATATGCTGTCCGCGGTGTTATGATGCATTTCCAAAGTGGCCCAAGATCATTTGGGTTGACCATCCCTGGTTTAATCCCTCACCTGTATATATCGCCTAAATTATAGAAAAATTAAGATAATCTCGGAAACAATCCATATTTTACATTGAAAGTAAATGGTATTGTGTTTTGTCAATATGAGCAATATATGTTTGTAAATATTTTCTTTATTAAGATAAAATTTTATATATAACTTTGTATAATTCATATACTATGTCTGAGTTCCTTGGAAGGAAGTGTTTGTTGGTCTCTACATCTGACCGGATGGAAATCCATATATGTCCAACGAGAGGACCAGTTTCCGGAGGGTGTAGGTCTTTTGCCACAACTGAGGTTGAAGGGGATATCTCTGGAAAATATTTTAATTGGCAGGGGTCATACGAATCTTCGTGCCAGATGGCCAAGAGCAATAATTTACTAAGACTTTTAAGACTTTTGTTGTCTACTAGTATGCTGGGAATTTTATGGACGGGGTGAGTCTGCCGAACGGATATAGACTCTGATATGGTGTCGGCAATCGTCGCCGCCCCCTCCGAAAATGAACAATAAAATGGAGGCAATGGACATCGTAGGGGAGAGAGAGAAAAAAAAAAGAGACGAGGTGAGAACTGTTCTCCGGAGCTTGAAGGAAGTATCAGTTCAGGGAAATATGAAAATAAAAACGGGGACGGAAAGATGATCGAGGCTGAGATGGTTGTACTATGCCCAGCGTGAAATAGATGTATTAGACTGGGAGTTTGACGGTGGATCAGAGTGACTGGCATCCCTTGCATACTTCTCATATTTTCCATGAATTAGCTGGTGATCATCTGGCAGCAGCGTCACTTGAAAAAAAAAGAAAGTTGCACAATCCATGCGATATGACGTGGACAAGACTGCCGTGCTACCCGGCTGAAAATCATCAACTGATGTAAGTGACGCAATGCTTCTTATTACTGAACTGAAATTTTGAAGAAAAAAAATAAAATAATGCCCCTGTTCCCTGGCTGTTGCAAGTATTGATTTGTAGAGATCATGCCCTTATTATTTTAATTAGAAAACATAGTTTTGTATTAGTGAAATTGTGTATAAAATATATTTGTATTTAAAGCATTATCCGAATTATACTTTTATCGATAACGTTAATTGAATGATTTTAATTCAAGCTTACTATTGTAAATATTAATAAATACATTTTTTTGTTTATATTTAAAATTATGAAATTTTGTCTGTGTGTTATTTCATGTGTGTTTCCTTTTCCAATTATATAAGTCTCTGAAGGCATGCGAACTTGTAGGATTAATTTGTGGTAAGGGTTATTGCGGAATTCAAAATGGTTAATGTGTGTGTTGGGTAAAACGGAGTATCTAAGTGTTTCTGGGATCGGGTATTGTTTAAATTTAAGGCTTACAAGTATGACAACACCCCAATTGAGAAAACTTTTTACCATCCCACCCCGAATAATCCATTTTGTTCAAATTTTATTCACTGTAATGTGATAAAGGTTCATTACCGAATAAGAGATATGCTATTTATTTTTAAACAAACAACTTTCGTAGAATGGTTCGGAATCCACTTTAACCGTAGGTCCCGGTCTAATATGATCGTAGAGCGTTGCGGGGGCATTGTTACTCCGCGCCCGGCGCTTATGTAGAGTCCTTCTTACACGCGCCCCTTTGGGTAATGCAAAGTGAGTAACGTCTGTGCAGAGCTTGCCTTAAAGGCTCGTTCACACCGAGGCGTGAGGCGGCGACGCGTCACAAGGCAGGAAAGAAAATTTTTTCGACCCTTTCTCACCGAAACTTCAGAAATCGCTTTACGCCTAGTAAGTTCCAGTTACTTCTACTAGATGGCAGATCTACTATTGGCTCAGTCAAGTCACATGACGCAGCAAGCATTTGAGAGTTGAAAGTTGGTCAACTCGAAGCGGTGGATTTCAACCGGTTTTAGGCGAATGGCTAGTGATTGGTCAACGCTTCACGTTTCAACGCCTTATGCCTTGGTGTGAACGAGCCTTGAGGCTTTAGGGGCCTGAAAGGCCAAGTGTGTGGCTCTCGGTGCCACAAGTTTCGAGTTGGAGTCCCGGCGGTGCCATGGATGTTTGTAGTGGTTCGGAATTCACCTTAAAACCGTAGGTCCCAGTCTAATAGGATCGTAGAACGTTGCGGGGGCATTGTTACTCCACGTCCGTGGCTTATCTTCAAGTTACACGCACCCCTGGGTAATGCAAAGTGAGTAACGTCTGTGCAGCGCTTGCCCTAAGACATCCACGACAGCTGTCTAAGTGTTTGCCAGCTACATTAGGAAAAAAATTTCGTAGTTAAAACTAACTATTACGATCCAACGTATTACCATGTCTTTATTTAAACTAATACATTCAATTTCAGAAAGTGTTCGGCACAGAATTTTTGGCGATGTGGACGACCATTGCAGTTTTGAACAATTCCGATGTCAAAACGGCAATTGTATTCCCCGCGTTTACTACTGCGATGGTGGAAATGATTGTGGAGACAATTCAGATGAATTGCACTGCTGTAAGTAGATAGATTTCAAAAATTTATTTTCAGATATGAAAAAAGAAGTATGACATCAAAACAATGACAATTCAATGTTTAACTAAATTTTTTTCCAACGACTTGAATACTAACTTTACATACTTAAATGTGCATACAGGGGTTATCAAAATAATGGAAACACCTGTGAATAAAAATGACACTTTTGAATGCGCTTCGTAATCATTAAAATATAATAATAGCTACCAGTTTTTTTTTTAAAAAATATATTCTGGTATGTATGGCATGTATATATTCTGGTAGTATGTGGTAGCTTTATTGAAGTTCTGTAAGTCTTGGATTTATTTCAAACACGTCAAATGTCGGACCTTTCAGATTTTCAAAGAGGCGAAATTGTTGGGACCCGTCTATCTGGTGCAAATGCAACCGAAACATCCCAACTTTTAGGCCTTTCTAGAGGTACGGTGTCTAAAGACATGACAGCATACACACAGCGTGGCAAGACAAGCTCGGCAAAGTAAAAGAGTGGACGGAAAGTGAAGCTCAGTGAAAGAGACCGACCGGTATTGAAGCGGATTCTGATGTGTCAAAAGCGAACAACTGTAGCAAAAGTGATCGCATCTGGCATCTGGATTCTCCGGTGTCAATCATTACAGTTAGAAGGCGCCTTCATAAACAGTAATTCCCAAGACACTTGTAACATATGTTAATGACAAACGCCGTCTACAGTGGGGCCACAATCACAAAACCTGATCGATTGATAAGTGGAAGAAAGTAATTTGGTCTGACGAATCGTATACGCGTACTTATCTAGCAGAAAAAATTATGTAACCACCAGCCGCGCTATTCTCATTGGTTGCCGCGAAATTAGTGTTAGAAAACTTCAAGCAACCAAGCAATATTCAATGTGCGCTCAACTATAAAGTCATTAACTGAATGACCAGAGTGGTTTGCTTCACGTTGAAGATAACGAAACAAGTTCGTCTGATAAGGCCTTAACAAACTCAATTGGAGATATACAAGAGAATTAAAATATTTCTGAAAGACGAAAACAAGGCTGGATAAATCCAAAATGCTAGATAAATTTTAATAGTCAACTTTTTAATCTAATTTAAAAAATCTTGGAAACAATAATTTTCAAATTGTAGACCAAACTATTGCATTTCCTATCTCTGTAACACAGAAAATACGAACATTCAATCTTGCCAAAATCACAGTCGGCATGACTTAAGAGTATCAAAATAAAAATTATCTGATTTTAAATTTGGGTTGATCTGGCACATGTAGACGGTTCTTTAATTGGAAAAATGTTTTCAAAAAAAAAAAAAAAAAATCTTTTTTTTTTTTTTTCGTAAATCGTATCAGTTTGAGAAATTTTTAAGTTTGCTTTCTCAAGCATTGTATATGTCTATGTGTGTCTACTACTGTGCCCAAAAACTTCGTACTGATAGTCGGAAAGCATTGTTTCACACACTTCAACGCGACGATTTATTTCTAAAAATTCAATGTTTTCGGTACCAATCGAGATTTGAGCGTTTGAGGCCCAAAACATCTTTTAAAATAGAATTGACCGATCCTTTTGAAATTCCAACATCATCACCAAGGTCCCTAATTGTAAATCGACGGTTTGAAAGCACAAAATCTTTAATTTTTGGACATGAGCTTCGTCGGTTGAAGTTGATGGTCGACCAGAGGGCTCTTCGTCTTCAATGCGTTCTCTGTTTTCTTTGAACTGTTTATACCACTCCTAAACATTTTTTTTTCCGATATAGGAATACTCATTGAAGGCCTTCTGAGACGTTCTATACGTTTCCGCAAACAAAATTGAATGCAAACTTCTTTGCTCAATTAATTCAGACGTTTCAAAAATTGCCAAAATCTGCATCGTCAAAGCCAAGCGTAACTCTAGCACTAATGAATATTTTGACGTCAAATTTCACACAGATATCAAGGACAGTGTCAGCAACCTAGAAAAGAAAAAATATTGAAATTCCAATTGCCCGGGAATTTTAAATGGAAAATGGGTCTTACTTTTTGGACACAGTAGTATGCACGCTAGTGGAAAGTGTCGAAAACTATTCTAAAAAACTGAATGGAAGGTTTTGATTCGAGTGAAGTGAAGAAATAAATAGGCCTACAAAATCTACCAACAATCAAAAATAGACCAACATGAACCTTTTGGACAGATATTATTTTCAAAACTATTCATAAATATAGAGCCTTTCACCAAGCAAAAATTAGCAGAAGAAATAGTTGAACAAAATAAAACAAAAATAAAAGCATTGGCGACACGAGAAATTACACCATGTCCATCATTGCCATCAAGATTTACTGTCTAATATTTTCTAATACCCATTGGAGCAACTTCGTCGTGAGAAACTTGTAAAAGTTGTGTGGTTCGTTTATAATAAAAAAAGAAAAGAATCATTTTATCAATGTGATCACTGCATTGCTGTTATATGTGTTGAATAAGTACTATCATACGTATAATACTGCGAACAAGAACTATCATACGGTGCAAAACTATTAAATTGAATTTCTCAAATTATTTTCAATGTACAATTTTATTGAACTAAATCCAATTATAATCCATCACGTCGCACGGTATGCAAGGGAGAATTTTCTCATCCTGACTGAAGAAAGAAAGAACTGTTTCATAAAAGGTTTCCTTTGCTTACAGTTTCCTTCAACACTTGAAATCTCTATGGATAAATATGTTATGTTTAATGGATATATATATGAACATATTTCTGGCCAATTAGTTTCCTTTACACATTTTTATCAATTTTTCCTTTAATTTTTTTCACAGCAATGGGCCATAACGAGTGTCCTACAGATGAATTGTTCAGTTGTAGAAATCCATACAATTATTACAGATGCATTCCCAAATCATGGAGATGCGATGGATTTGCTGACTGTCATCGTGGTGAAGATGAAACTTTTTGTAGTAAGGACACATATTTTAATTCGAGGTTTATGAGCACAGTATGAATTGATATAGTTAACTTATCTATTTATTTACTCTAATAAAGCCCTTAAATTCTTTTAATTATCACACATAATTCTTCTATATTCTGTTCCTTTCTTCTTTTTTTCTTAATCTCCAAGGAACTGATAAGCAGGTTGTATGCAAAGTATCTTTAAAACTTCGACTCAAAAATAAATAAATAAATAAGAGAAATAAAATATCTAATAATATTGCTAGTTCATGTTATAACAATACTATATATAATGTTTTTATACATATGTTTTTTTCATACTTTATAAATAAAAAAATTGTAATCAAGGCATTGCAGATGAAATTTGAATAAAACTTTTAACAGTCATCTATTAGGCAACTTTTGTTATATCATTTATTAATAATCAGTAACTTAAAAGAAATATTTAATATGAACATGTTTATCACGTTTAAAATATTTAAGAGTTAAAATATCTAAATTTGTATTATATTAGGAATGAAAACTTCTTGCATTTACAACGCAAATCTTTCAAGTTTGCAATTTAAAACATATTATTCTGCATTTTGAAAACTATAATCTGAAATTTCATTCGCAGAAGAGGACAGAGAAATTTTGCAACCTATTTATCTTAGAAAGAAGAAGTCTTTGGCCATAAACTGGACTTTTGAATTGAGGAACGATGAGAATCCTACCAGGAAATGGGGTTCTGAAGTCGCTAGGATTGCTGCAGCCCTTTATCTGTCTAACAGCACCCTTTTTGCTTCAAACTCAACTCTCAGAGACGAAATAGCATACGAAGTTGAGTTTGGATCTCCTCTCTAGACTGGCACTGTGAGTAATGAGTTTTAGTGAAAAAAAAAATTAATAATCTTTACATTTTTATCAAAATGTATAGAAGTACATATAATTATTCTGTAAAAACAATTGTATTACATACAAACATTTTAGCCTACGAGTAGAGTTTGGATTTCCTCTCTAGACTGGCACTGTGAGTAATGAGTTCAAAAGTGGCGAAAGTGAAAAAAAATTAATAATCTTTACATTTTTATCAAAATGTATAGCAGTACATATAATTATTCTGTAAAAACAATTGTATTACATACAAACATTTTAGCCTACGAGTAGAGTTTGGATTTCTCTAGACTGGCACTGTGAGTAATGAGTTCATAAGTGGCGAATAGTGAAAAAAATTAATAATCTTTACATTTTTATCAAAATGTATAGCAGTACATATAATTATTCTATAAAAACAATTGTATTACATATAAACATTTTAGCCTACGAGTAGAGTTTGGATTTCCTCTCTAGACTGGCACTGTGAGAAATGAGTTCAAATCGCTAATCTTTATCAAATGTCCTCTTTATCAAAATGACTCAATAGGAGTCACATCTCTGAATATACTTTGTATTAATAAAATTCTCGTTGTTTTATATTTGATGAATTTATTTTTAATTTCAATCTTTAAATTTAAAACATTAATTTTTTTTTATTGACAATCGTGACTGAAAACCGTACTTTGACGTTAATGTGATGTTAGTAAAGAATTTGGATTGTCAGGATTCGATGATTTGACACTGATGTCATCTTTTCTATTTGCATGACAGTCAACAAACTAATTAAATTGAAGTTCTTTTAACATGAGTTCATAAGCGGCAAAAACTAAAAGAAAATCAAACCGTCAGAAAATAACTCAATTGAGTCACATATCTGAATTTTTATTATATGTAATGGATTGCATTATACATAATGGATTGTTTTAATCTTTTCATCTTTAAATTTAATACATTAAATATTTTATTATGAAAAAAAAATTCCTTTTGCTATTAAATTTGGTACTGTTCATGTCATTAAAATTCACACTATTATAAATGGTAAAATGGTAAGAAAGTGTCATATGCAAAATGTCAAGGAAGTGTCATATAAAAGTTATGCATTTTCATGCTTCATTTGGTTCCAATTACATGAAAGATAATTTCTCACTAAAACTGGCATAAAAATTATACAACTTATATGATATAATTGGAATAAAGGCATAAAACTATTACGTTTTAAATTATTATCACTGTATATCTATTGATATTATGTTAAATAAATAAGTTTTTCTATTAGTAATTATTAATAGAAATTTTAAAAAATTTATTACATATAAGCATTTTTTTCCAGGAAAGAGATTGAAGATGTGTCCAGCACTGAATTAGCCGCTTACATCAATGCATTCTTAGTTACCTGCATAGACCCCAAAAAATTTTATGTTTTGGATTTGGTGAGTGAACTGCGCAGGCGCGTTGATGCCCAGAACTACACGAATCCCTCAGTGCTGTTGGCCCTGTGCAATGCTGGCGAACGAATCACGGAGAGAGACATTCAGAAGCTTTTAGATTTGTTCGAGAAGGCCCACACAGAGTTTTGGACAGGTAAAAGAAAACAAATTTTATTTATTCAATTCCTTCTATTAGCTCACACTCTCCCTATATATATCTTGTTCAAATTTTCAATCGTTCATAAAATACTTTATATTCGTCCACTCAAGTTAACTCATTACATTCACCACTAAGTATTCTCCACTCTTTAATTCAGTAATTAAATTTAATTAATTAACTTTAGTTTTTTTTTTTTTTATTTAAGTTGCCTATATCTACCAATAGATGGCGCCCGATAAACTTAAAAAGAAATGAATAAAAATTATTTATAAAGGACTTTCTGCAATATAGTGAAAAAAAAAATAGGAATTGAACTTAAAATTTTTTTATATTACTTGTTTTTGGTGTAAGCTGTAAAGTTCTTAGTGACAGTAAATAATTGCCTGGCACTTAGTCGGGCATAAAATTATGGCCTGTCACCGAGTCGTATGACAATTTATGGCAAAAAAAAAAAAAGGCAATTTTTAAAAAGTAGTCAATCTTTGATTTTATATTAATTAGTTTGTATTTCTTCAGAAATAATGTTTACAACGCAAATTATCGTCAATAATACAGGCAAACTATCTGTATCGTATCAAGAAAAGAATTGTATTTTTTAACAATTTATCGACTGAATCATGGCCCACTAGTAACATGTGCTTTTTGGCGTGCAAGAGGGCCACCATCCACTGGAAAGAATTGAATCTATTTTTGACAAACCCTTTTATAGAATCTGGCAAATTTAGTGGCGATTGTGACGTCTTGTGTAAAAGCATGTTACGTCGGTCACATCGAC
Source organism: Caerostris extrusa (assembly GCA_021605095.1). Classification (NCBI taxonomy): domain Eukaryota; kingdom Metazoa; phylum Arthropoda; class Arachnida; order Araneae; family Araneidae; genus Caerostris; species Caerostris extrusa. The sequence continues at coordinate 14,875 of BPLR01015141.1, forward strand.
AGTCGGGTTTTCAAGTAGGAATCACTTACATTTTCACACTTATGATATCATTCGACTCTACCCTACACAGGGCCGGATTTTCATATAGGTTAACTAAGCTTCAGCCTAGGGCCTCAAGATCAAGAGGGCCTACATTCAAATTGTTAGTAAAGTAGAATTACACTATTTTACAACCACTAAAACACTGAATCGAAAATAAGGAGAAATTCTACTCATACGACTAATAAACAAACATAAAAAAATATGTATTGGTTAAGATCAAAGCGTTCGGCTCATTGGACCTGTTCGTTTGTGTATACTAGATTGCACCAAAGTATAGTTCATACGTTCACTGATTGCTATGGCAAATATGGACGTGCCTTATGCTACTAAGCTCTGGTTTGTTCTTGCATAAATAAAGTGCAGATTGCCTTTAGATTGGAACAGACAAACGGACAGACCTATAGATATTATTGTGAAATAAATTGATCTGAATTGAATTTGCTTTAATTTTCAATGTATTTAATATATTTAATTTAATTTGATAGAAAATAGGATAATTTTTATTGCATATTTTATTTTCGTAGTCAAAGATTTTTATTATTTGAATTTTTGTTTCTTTGTAAATGTGGTGTGCTATGTTTGATTAGTTGTTGTTACAAAGTACTATATAGGGTGCTGAGAATAAATCTTCAAATAAGTGTTCTCGACTTTTTTTTTATTTATTATCCGTGCCACATTTCTTATAAAGATTAGTACCCAATCACAACATGTTTCATTTAAGTTTTCACAGTAATGATGTATTATATTAGCTCTCATGTAATTTACAAACTTAACAAGTAATATAAAAAAAAAATTTTTGAAAGTCAATTCCTACTTTTTTTTTCATTATATTGCAGAATAGTCCTTTACAAATAAAGTTGAAATTTTCCTCTTACATCTGGCGCCATCTATTATTAGACACATGCAACTTAAATCTAAAACAAATTAAAATTAATGAATCAAATTTAAGGAATGAATTAATATTTGAAAAGACTGTATTAACATCCAGTGTCATCCACTATAAGTTAAAAAAATGTATTTGAACTTGAGTGGATGAATAAAAGTATCTTATGAACGATTGAAAATTTGAACAAGATATATATAGGGAGAGTGTGAGCTAATAGAAGGAATTGAAAAGGGGAGGTGAAATGGCATCATAAATGAAAATCCGGTCCTCTTCCATAAGTGGAATGGCCTCATACTGGGAAACTAGTTAGCCTAAGTTCCATCTAAATCAGGAACTGATCCCACATTTCCTTCCGAAAGTTAGTTTATCACACTATCTTCATCGGTTGATGACAATCATTAGCTAAACACGAAGTTTGCCGATATGCAAAAGAAATCAACTGTATATTAGAGTTTTTGCATAACGTTTATTTATCGTCCGATATTTTTCTTCCTAGCGCGCATGCACATAGAAATAGCTCAGTAGTGCAGTATTACAGATACGCATGCGTCAAATAGGAACAATGTTACGGAAACTATGAGCACGCACGCATTGAAGAAAGAAAAAAATATCGGAAAAAAAAAACCCATATCTAGTAATTGCAACAGTCGACCGTAATCACACCGTGTGATTTGCATGTGCATTTATTTTCATGTTTCAAAAGACAGAGGGGGACACCTTTTTTTTAGTCGATTGTCCTGTATTTTTCTCCCTTAGCGTACATGCTCATAGGAAACATTTTACAGCATTGACGCATTGCGTAAAAAACGTTCCTATGAGTATTGTGCCAGTAGGGATTACTTTATCGGACGAAAAAATTGAAGAATAAATAAAGATTTTTTTGAAAAAAAAAAATAAAAATTTTCTCTCCAAAGTTAAATTCTCACTGTTCCCTTTGCCCTCGTTTATGGCACAATATTCGTTAATTATTACTGATGTACAAAAGAAATTCTATTTCATATATGATGCCTTTTTTAATTATTTTTAAGAAAAGCCGAATTTTAATACTTCGTTACCTTGTTTAATATACAAAACTTTGAGATAACAAGATTACAAAAAATTTTCTAATATATCATCAAAAATTGTAAAAATGCAAATATGAATGAATCCAAATTTACAAATAATTAACGAATAATTAGTTCGGTGAGGGTTTTTTTTTTTTTTTTTTTTTTTTTTTTGAGGGGAACATACTACGATGCCTCAAAAACAGTAAGAACAATATTTTATTTTTTTAAAAAAACTCTTTATTTATTTTTCCAAATTTATTTGCCGCCTTCAAAGTAATACCCTACTGGCGCATACCGTATTTTTATGCCAACGTTTTTACCAATGCTCAATGAAATGCGCAAAAATGTACCGGCTGGGATGTTTCCTTCAAAGCATGTACGCCGCGCCAGATTCTTCAATCGATAAAAAAAAATTGCCCCCGGAGTTGTCTTTTTGAGTTTAGAGAATAGCCGGAAGTCGCACGGTGTGATTACGGTGGTTGTGGAACGAGATGGGTTGTTTTTTTGGCGAAAAGTCACGAAGAATCAATTTTTGAGTTGGCTTCCTCAGTGTTTCCGTAGCAATCGAGATTTGACGCGTTTGAGGACCAAAATGAAATTAACCGATCCTTTTAAAATTCCAACATCAGCAGCAAAGTCTCTAATTGTAAATCGACGGTTTGCAAGAACCAAATCTTTAATTTTGGACGGGAGCTTCGTCGGTTGAGGTTGAGGGTCGACCAGAGGGCTCTTCATCTTTTTTCCAATCCTCAATGCATGCTAAAAGTAATCGTCCGTGATGGCCTTCAGCACGCGCCAAATCTTTTGAATCGACTCAAAACGGTGTCCCCGTGGACATCTTCATCATTTGATGACAAACGTTAGCTAAACACGAAGTTTGCCGACATGCAAAAGAAATGCCCTTTGATTTAGGTTTCAACAAGATGTCTGTTTAACATTCCATCTTTAACAAAAGCGTTTCTCTGGTATTTTTCGCACCTTGCTCAGTCCTGGAGAGCTTGACTATTCAAGAAATATAATTCGCCATGCAAGAAAACGAAGCAAATGAAAATTTGTGTGGCCGAGTGGCTAGCGCTCTGGCGCTCAGTACCACAGGTTTCAGGTTCGATTCCGGCGGGGCCAGGGATGTTTTTAGATCGGAATTCACTTTAAACCGTAGGTCCCGGATCTAATTGGTTCATAGATCTTTGCGGAGGTATTATTACTCCGCGTCCGTAGCTTATCTTTCAAGCTACACGCACCTCCTGTATAGTGCTAAATGAGTAACATCTGTGTGGCGCTTGCCTTACGGCATCAAAGACAAGTGTCTAATTGTTTGCCTGCTGCATTAGAAAAAAATTATGGTAGGGCTTGATGATCATTTGAGTGACTCCTGTAGTACGGCATGAAAAAAATATCCAAGAAGGCAAATATGAATGAATCCCAATTAAGTAAGACTAGCGAAACAGTTTCTTCATTCTTTTTTTTTTATTTCTTTTTTTGAGGATAACATTATCTACACAGACTACAAACTTTATATAAATAGAAAAATAATGTATATATATATATATATATATATGATGAGAACTATATATATTTATTCCCAGAAAAATAATATATTATGTGTATGTGTTTACTGATAATATTAAAAAATTACAATAATTTTATTCAATTAATTATTGATTTTATTCAATTATTTCAACAATTAATTATAATATTACTCAAATGATTTTAAGATATTGTTCTTGCTTTAAACAGAAACTGAAGCTCTTGCAATACTAGCCCTGACCTGTGCATCCAAACAGCCCTACGAAGCCTATGACTTGAAAGAAATTCGCATGAACTTACAATGGAGCTCAAAAGAGGCAATACCGGAATGGAACGGTTGAAAATCTGAAGACCACAGCTCTGGTGATGCAGGTAAGTCAGCAGTGGCAAAACCAAATGATCTTGCGAGCAATATAACTCCGCGGGCCTCATAACTCATTTAAAATTATATATATATACAGTAGAACCTCTTTAAGTAGAACCTTGATATGTCAACCTCCATAAATCGAAAAAAATGTTTGTTCCCTCTCTTCAAGCCGCAAAACCTCAATTGCTCGAGATTTCAACCCTCTATAAGTCGAAGTAATTAATCAATCCCCACAAGCCATTTTGGTATTGATTTTCCTCCGTAACTCGAGAAAAAAAAATTGGACCTCTGTATCTCGAACATTAGCAATGTTTGATTTTACAATCTTTTTTTACAACTCGATCATCTGAAACTAATTACCTCTATAGCTCGAAGAAAATAAGTTACCGACTTTAAGGATTTGCCGACAATGCACGTCATTGTTTTCTAGAAAACAATGCATGAGTATATAGTAAATATAATAACCAGTTGTATGAAATAGCAACTCGAAAGAAAAAAGAATTTTCTGCTCTTTATAGCTTAGATAATGCTATAGATAGAGAACGATCGAATTGTCTAAAGGAAATAATAAATAAATAAATAATAATAACTGACTTTTTAATACATAATATTTTTTAATTTCGGGATTATTTTGATTGTTTATTGTAGTACATAATATAATTTTTAAGTTGCAAATAAACATGTTTATTACCTCTGTAACTTGAATTTTTATGTATTTTACCTCTCTAACTCAAAATAAGTTAGAAAGAATCTAAACCTCTACAAATCGAATATTTCCTTACAAAATCTGCATAAGTCGAATTATTTGTCTCCCTTGAAGTTCGACTTACAGAGGTTCTACTGTATATATTTTCATATTACAATCTGTTATATTAGATGTTCCAAGATGTGTGTGCATCATAAGATCCCAGAATATAATTTATTTATTCTGTGAACTCATCAATAAAACAGGAAATATCTGTCATATGTTCGCAAGAATAGTATTTTAAAATCATGGTTCATTTTTTTCTCATAATGTCGACAATTAATTTTTGAATATATGGATACACACATAATTTTTTTTTTTTAATACGTTGGTTATCACTACTATGGCCATTCTAAAATAAATATATTTTGTGAAAGTGTGATAAATCTCACTGCCGGAAAAATGTTCAAGGCGGGCCGCGGGGTTGGCCACTCCTGAAGTAAGTTCTCCTTAGAAACAATATGGTTTTCGAATTTTTTTTTTAATTGTGCAAATAATTGTGAAACTTGATATAAATGACATTTCATATAAATATTTAAAATAATGTTTATTTGATTTGGTTCGTAGAAAAAAATATTTTTGTTTAAAATAGAAATCCCATGTGCTGAGCAGTTTAAATTCGTAAGACTAAAGTAAATACGATTAAAGTGAATATATGGCAGTAAATTCGAAACTGTCCTCTTCCAAGGCAATGCCCTCCCAGCATCTCCAGCTATTGGATTGGTCATAACATACGCAAGTCCCACCCCCGCTATTGATTGCACGCCCCTTACATGTATTGCTAGACTGCTCTTCGAATCTCATCGTTTCTAAAAGGGATGGATGCTACTCAAGGCCGGATTTAGATGAAAAGAGGCCCTAGGCTATTCCACTTATGAGGCCCTTTTTAATACGCTTTTATTAGTTTCACCTGCATGTTTGTTTGTAACTGACTCTTTGGGCTCAATTTTGCCATACTTTAAGCTATCCGATTTAATTTAAACGTTGTAGACTTATCAAGGACCGACAACACTAAAATATTTTGATAAGTTTATTATCTCATCATGATTAGGATCGCCAGGATGAGTGATTAAAACACACGGCCTTTGAAAAGTCATCTTGATCGGCGCAACATTTTTCCCCTGGAGATCTGTTTCTCCTCATACACACTATTTAAGCTGCAAAGAAATATTTGCAGACATCTTTCAGACATTCAAACCTACGTGGGACAGCGGCACAACGGATAACGCGCCTGGGGATTAGATATGGGATCAGGAGATTCCCTGTTCGAATCCTGGCTGGCTCGACATATTCGCATTTAGCCTTTGTTTTTGTTCACAATTAAATTACTGTAAGAACCAGTCCTCTGTGCCGGGATCTCATTTATAGTTTAAAAACACTAAAAAACATGCTTTTAGAGTTAATCAAACTAAAAAGTAAAAAATAATTGTTAACATAAGAATAAAATGACTGACGAGAAAATGAATGTCACTGTTCTAAAAGCATGGGTATCAATCGTTATAATTTTTCACTAGTTTCATTCCGAAATGCAGAGTTAGTTTAAAAATGTCATACAAAGCACCCCACGCTTTTAGATCAGTGACATTCATTTTCTCGTCAGTCATTTTTATTCTTATGTTAACAATTATTTTTTAATTTTTTAGTTTGATTAACTCTAAAAGCGTGTTTTTTTTTTTAGTTTTTTTTAAACAATTAATTTATTACCTCCCATTTTTAAGTTTGTAAATTACATGACAAATAATAAAATACATCATTACTGTGATACATATCAATATGTTACATGAAACATGTTATTGGTACTAATCTTTATAAAAGATGTGTCACGAATCGATAGTAATGGGTGTTAGCTTCTTAGCCTCATACTCTTGTAGCTTCTTTTTTTCTTGAGTTTGCAAGCTCCACTTTTCAAATGTTTTACTCATTCTTAGATTATAATCTAGAACAAAATGTTTGAGTTACTAATTATTGTGCATAAATAAAAGTTAAGAACTTACCTAGAATTCTGCGAAATGAAAACTTTTTTTTTGTGATAATATTTTCAATAATCTATAAACACTTCACTAAAGTATTGAACCTACTGAACTCAAAAGGCGAGAATCAAATGATCGTGTACGCAATCCTAAAATAAGAATCTTTTCTAATAACATTAACACGTATTTCATAATTATCGAAGTAATATGAATATAACCGAACGTCGGGATATCAATAGGACTGTTCGTTTGTCTGTTCCAATCTGCACTTTATTTATGCAAGAACAAAGCAGAACTTAGTAGCATAAGGCACGTCAATATTTGCCATAGCAATCAGTGAACGTATGAACTATATTTTGGTGCAATCTAGTATATGCAAACGAACGAACAGGCCCTATGAACCGAACGCGTTGATCTTAACCAATATATTTTTTGTATTTGTTTATTAGTAGTCATATGTGTAGAATTTCTCCTTATTTTCGATTCAGTGTTTTAGTGCTTATTGTTTTAGAATAGTGTAATTCTAATTTTGCTAACAATTTGAATGTAGGCCGTTCTTGTTCTTGAGGCCCTAGGCTGAAGCTTAGTTAACCTATAGAAAAATCCGGCCCCTGATGCTACTATTCGAATAGAACTTGAATCTTCATGCATACTACATTACTGGCCATTAAAATTACTACACCACGAAGGTGACATGCTACAGACGTGCAATTTAAACGACAGGAAGAAGGTGCTGTGATATGCAAACGATTAGCTTTTCAGCGCATTCAGACAAAGCGGGCGCCGGTAGAGACACCTGCAATGTACTTAAATGAGGAAATTGTTCAGCCGGTTTCTCATACATAAATTGCATTTGAACGTTGTTGCCTGGCGAAAAGTTGTTGTGATGCCTCGTGTATGAAGCAGAAATGGGTACCAGCATGTTTCTGACTTTGATAAAGGTCGAAGGTCGAATTGTAGCGTATCGGGATTGCGGTTTATCGTATCGCAGTATTGCTGCTCGCGTCGGTCGAGATCCAATGACTGTTAGCAGAATATGGAATCGATGGGTTCAGGACGGTAATACGGAAAGCCATGCTGGATCTGAATGGCTCCCTATCACTAGCAGCCGAGAAGACAGGCATGTTAATCATACTGCTTTAATGTATCGTGCAGCCACGTTACGTACCCTGAGCTTAATTCGTTTGCAAGTGTCTGCACGAACAGTTCAACGGCATTTGCCGCAGCATGGACTCTCAGCTCGGCAGCGGCTACCCTTGATGCTACATCACAGACAGGAGCGTCTTCAATGGTGTGATCAACGACGAACCTGGGCTCATGAATGGCGAGACGTCATTTCTTTCAGATGAATCCAGGTTCCGTTTACAGTATCAAGATGGTCGCATCCGTGTTTGGCGGCATCGTGGTGAACGCACATTAGCAACATGCATCTTCATACTGGCCCATCACCTGGCTTAATGGTATAGGGTGCTATTGATACACATCTCTCTCTCTCTCTCTCTCACTGCTATTTAATACACATCTCGGTCACCTCTTGTTTGCATTGACGGCACTTTGAACAGTGCACCTTACATTTCTGGTATGTTACCCCCCTCCCTTTCCCCCGTGGCTCTACCCTTTATTCGAGCTCTGCGAAACCCTACGTTTTCAGGAAGATAATGTACGACCGCATGTTGCCAGTATTGTACGGACCTTCCTTGATACGGAAAATGTTCGGTTGTTGCCCTGGCCTGCACATTCATCAGATCTCTCGCCAATAGAAAACGTCTGGTTCATGTTTTCCGAGCGACTGGCTCGTCACCATACGCCAGTCACTACGGTTGATGAGCTGTGGCATCGTGTTGAAGCTGCATGGGCATCTGTACCTGTACATGCCATCCAATCTTTGTTTGACTCAATGCCCAGGAGTATAAGTTCTGTTATTACTGCCAGAGGTGGTTGTTCTAGGTACTGATTTCTCAGGATCTATGCACCCAAATTTCTTGAAAATTTAAGCGCTTGTTATTTTTAGTATAATATATTTGTGCAATAAATATCATTTTATAATCTTCATTTCTTCCTGGTGTAGCAATTTTAATGGCCACTAGTGTATATTTATTTTATAATGGCCAAAGTAGTGAAAACCATACATTATGTGTGCATCCATATATTCAAAAATTAACTGCCGAAATTAGGAGAACAGTAATGGCCAGTAGTGTAACTGCACGCGTTAATGATGAGTAATAAACTTTTGTAATTGAATAAATTGTATACAGCAAAAAAATATTTTTCTGTCTTCTTCCAATGGAACATTGCGCAGTACCAGGCCATTCTTTATTTCGCGAAGTAGAGCACTTTGATTTCTGGCAAGTTTGCTGAAAGGAAATATCTGTAAAGTTGTCTTCCTATAAGGCCTTAAGACATGTGGATGTATTAAACACATAATTCAGAATTTCCGGAATAACAAATTTTTGATTAATTTGATCTTTTTGTTCAGAATAACTAGTTTCCCTTAATTTATTCAATTCCTTCTATTAGCTCACACTCTCCCTATATATATCTTGTTCAAATTTTCAATCGCTAATAAAATACTTTTTTATTCATCCACTCAAGTTCAAACAAATTTTTTTGAACTTGTAGTGGATGACACTGGATGTTAATACAGTTTTTTTCAAATATTAATTCAGTAAATTCAATTCATTTGAGTTTTTTTTAGATTTAAGTTGCATATATCTACCAATAGATGGCGCCAGATAAACTTAAAAAATGAATAAAAATTATTTATAAAGGACTTTCTGCAATAGAGTGAAAAAAGTAGGAATTGACTTTAATTTTTTTTGTATTATTGTTTTTAATAAGTATAATAAAGTTATAAATTCGAAACCACATCCCTTTACAACTAATATTTAACCTTTATTGCGCAACTATACCAGAAGCACCGAACATATATTTTCGATTGAAGCGAAATGAAATGTGGCGGAGCTCATCCCTCGCGAACGCGTGACTGGCACATTTTATATCTCACCAATACACACGCTGGCGCTAGAGGTGCAAGGAAAATGTTAAACAAGTAATATAAAAACAATTTTTTAAAGTCAATTCCTACTTTTTTTTCACTATATTGCAGAAAGTCCTTTATAAATAATTTTCATTCATTTTTTAAGTTTATCTGGCGCCATCTATTGGTAGATATATGCAACTTAAATCTGAAAAAAAAAACTCAAATGAATTAATTAAATTTACTGAATTAATATTTGAAAAACTGTATTATATAACTTATTAAAACTGTATTATTATTATTTTTTTATATTACTTGTTTTACTCTTTTACTTTACACCTCCTATTTGCTTATTAAGTGGTGTAAATGTTTACATAAGGAAATGAAATGAAACACACACAGATAAAGACAGATGGTATGTGATTTATTTTTATTATATTATTGAAATATAAAGTAAATAGCTTACGTATGCGCTCCGTATGCGGAAAAAAAAATATTATTTAAGATTTGTTATAATATTATTTTTCCTTATTGATGTGTTTTTTGTTGCAGGCCCTGTTGGCAGCTGAAAGTGAAGCTGATGAAGAAAACTTTGACGAGGAAAAAGCTTTAAAACAAATCCTTCTCACTCAAATGGCAGATGGCTCATTCGGCAGCATCGTTAACACTTACTACGTCCTTCCCGTGTTGGGTCGCAAAAGTCTGGTGAACATCAGCTCATCCCCACTGCACACCAGCTGTTGTAGACGGTAATTCTAAATATTATTCCAAAATTTCCACAAAAGTTCTGAATTTATTTTAATATCATTTTGAGGTTAATATATTTTCGTCGAACTTGTAAACAGTTGATGATGATATAACATCTATCTCAGTTAGAATCAGACATAACTTGGAGAAAGAGTTATTAGGCAGTTTAAAAATACTCATTTATGAAGAAACAGCAAGATATTCCCTTGATAATCCAGATACTAATTTCTTATTAAAGATCGGAATTAGTGACCTATGATTGTATTGCAAGAATTTAATTGTTTCGATCTTCTCATTATGGACATTCTTGGATAGAAACAATAATACATAAATTTTTAGATACAGATTTCCTTGGCTCTTAAAAAATTATCAGTAATTAAATATCTGAGAAGAAACTACAATAAACAGTAATAAAGAAATAAATGATTTCAGTTAAATTGCATTTATTAAAATATCCGATTTTGTATGTTTGCTATTTACCAATTTAAGAATAACTGATTTCTGTGTATATATTTTGGGGATATATACATAAAACAGAACAGAACAAAAAACTACCAGTGGTGTTTGCCAAAAAATAAAAAGGTGGCACTTCATTTTATTAATAATTTAAAGATTTGGATTCAGATCTTGAAGGCTACAGCAGAACAGAAAAAATCAACCTTCTGTCGTAACTTCAAAAACTTCATCCAACTCTCCTACTTTAATTCAAAATTTAGATGAAATTATTCCGCATGATATCCTTTAAAATAATTTATATTCTCAAAGAATTTATTAACATATTTGCAGGAAATAACAATACCGATCATCTTTTCAACCAACTACAAACTGCTAACAATCCAGCAGACAAACTCTACTTGGCTAGCTAATCAACTATCTCTGAATAATCATGTCTAATCCCCATACCTGAATATGACATAACGCTACCTACCAACAAAAAATGTCCGCGCTCCTCTCTAAACATACTAAATAAATAAATATTTTATTCAGCTCTCTCTATGTGTTGATTTTATTTCGCCTATTTTTATTTTTTATTTTTCTTTCACTTCATTTACTGAGCAAGCCATTTCTCTTATCATTCACCTAAAAAGGAACCATCAAGATAGAGGTATATAGAGGCTAAAGCTGCCAAAATGCCTCAATAATGTCAAACTGTCTGTCTGTATGACAATTTGAAGTAATGTCCTTATAGTTAGTTATGTTCGAGCTGTAGATGCTTTACATCATTTTTAGCTTATGGAAGTGATTTTTTTCTGCTCTACTGTGGCTTTCAAGATCTGAACACACACACACACATATATACATATATATGTGTGCATAGGGAAAGGATGTTAACTATTAGTTTTAATTCCTCAGAGAACGATGCGATTAAGAATCTCATGAACCAAGTCGGAGAGAAATGGCGCATCCAAATCTCTCTGTGGATTGGCAACAACAGAACTGTGGAAAGGATTCTGGCCCCTCAACGTCCCTGCCAATACTTCCCTCTATCGCGCCATGGAATTTGCTGCTGCTGTAGATAATAAATACAAGTATGTTTTACTTTCTATAAAAGTTACTATGTTGTAAGTTTGTTATGATCCAAAATTCGATGCACCCATGAATAGACTATTTACTTTTTAATAAAGTAAAAGCAAATACTTGTAACTCAGATGAACAATTTATGTTCTACACGTGGTGACACATACCCTACTTGCGGGAATACTTAACTCTGTTGACATGAGTAAAAACAAGTAATATATAAAAAAATTTGTAAGTCAATTCCTACTTTTTTTTTACTATATTGCAGAAAAGTACTTTACAAATAAAGTTTAAATTTTGCTTTTACATCTGGCGCCATCTATTATTAGATACATGCAACTTAAATCTAAAAAAAAAACTAAAATTATTTAATTAAATTTAATGAATGAATTAATATTTGAAAAACTGTATTAACATCAGTGTCATCCACTACAAGTTCAAAAAAATGTATTTGAACTTGAGTGGATGAATAAAAAGTATTTTATGAACGATTGAAAATTTGAACAAGATATATGTAGGGAGAGTGAGATCTAATAGAAGGAATTAAAAAAAAAAAGACTTCATTTTTTCCACCACGTCAATGTTGTTAGAGAAAAGGTGAAATGTAATTTCTCTACTTTCTCGCACATTCCATTGCGTATTGGGTTTGAGACGAAATGCTCAACGAAAAATAAACCAATTAAAGAAATTTAGAGAAATTGGTGCTGTAAAACAGGCATCGAAGTGATAGACCTAAAGAAGGAAAAAAAGGGATTGCAGAAAATCCTAAAAAGCCAGATATAAAGTAACCAAATGTTTTCTTGCTGTGTTATTTAAAATTTATACAAACAAAAGAACTTTTGAAACGAAATAATTTGTCAAAATTCTTTGGAATTTTTTTTGAACCAATTTGCGCATTATTGCGATTCCATTTGTGAAACATGAATTGACCCATGTGCAAGTATGAACTTTTATTCCAAAAACTGATATTAATGGCTATGTCCACTTGTGGATCATACCGAAATATATTAATGGGTATGAGGTTTTCTGACGTCTTTTAATATCATTATGTTTACTTGGATAAGCTTTGTAAGAGAAAATGAAATTGAAGATCTGAGTACCATTAAGATTTTAAAATCTGTATTCAGAAATACTTCAAGAGGAAGTATTATGATACAAATGAATAATCAAGTTTTATAATATCTTCTTTTTTTTCATAAACAAGCTTTCTGCAAATTAGGGCAGCATACAAATTATAATGAAATGTTTCTATTAATTAAAAGGAAATACATAGTTTATGATATCCATATATATACACACACATATATATATATATATCCACTGACAATTGCTTTCTGTCAAAAGATAACGTAATATTGAAAACAAAATTAAAACGATGAAATAAAAAAAAAAATTACATTAAACAAACCAACTGTAAACGGAAAACATTTTAACTAAAAATAAAATATTTTGATTCGAAGTTCAAATTACTTTGCATTTTATATTGTATTTGGTTGCAGATATTATTATTTTTAATTAAAAGTATATAAAAGCATTGTTTTATTTTCATATTTTTCTAATCTAATGCCCAAATAGTTTTTCTTTATAATCAAATATTTTTTCTGTTGATATGCGTTGTTTACTTATAATGTTTCAATAGAAAATATTATCGAAGCATTTTGTTGAAAAAAATGTGATATATTCTTATGAGGTTCTAGATCATGGCCCATATGGTTTTGTGTATAGTAATTGTGATCTTTGGCCAATAGCTTAGAGACCCCTTCTCTAAGCAATTGAACATTAACATCTTCCATTAAAGCAAATTTTTATTTTATTATAACTTAATGATAATAGTGCCAATGAAGAACTTTATTTATCTAAAAGGGATTCAAATAGCTTTTCTTACACCATTTTGTCAATAACGTAATCCGTACATGATCATCATCAATAAGCATGGCAGCCCAGAGTGGGCCACGGCTTTCCTTTGAAGAGATTTCCATGTATTCCACTGGGTGACAATAGTCCTCCAATTCTTAAACCTTTAGTGCAGAAAATCTTTTTCATCTGTGCCTATCCACTGCAACTTGGGTCGTTCCCTTCCTCTTTGTCCCCGTGGCTTTACCAAAACGAGCCTTTTTAACAGGATTTAAATCATTCATTCTAAATATATGATCAGCCCAGTTTAATCCATTGATCTTAATACATTTTATAATATCTGGATCTTTATAGCATTTATAAATTTCTGCGTTGTACCGTCTTCCCCAACAATCACTTTCCCTAACATCTCCAAGAACAGCCCTTAAAAACTTCCACCCAAATAACCCAAATATATATATATATATATATATATATATATATATATATATTATACCCAAATGGACCTCATCAGATGTTGCCAAAGTCCATGTTTCATATGTTACAGACTAAAAATCTAAAAGTCTAATAAGGGTTTTATGTGACAATAATTTCGATTTTCTGCTTATGAACTGTGATTTAAACAGATTTCTTAATCAAAAAAAAAAGACCTTATTGGCAGACACATTTCTGCGGTTTATTTCAGGTAAGATATTATTTTGGCAATTAATTTCTGATTCTTAGTATTTAAAACAAAGTACAGATTCAAAAGTGTCCTAAGGTAATATTGCGTGTATCCTGACAAATATTTCTTGAGGAAAGCATATATTTCGTATTCTCCTGGTTTATATTTAGATGCAAAGTCACTGCAGCCAATTTAAAAGCTCGAAAAGCTTCCTCCAAATACGTACATAATAGTAATAATAATATATTTATTCAAATGTATATTATAACTTTTAATTTAAATATTTTGTAGATTTTGCATTGTGTGTTTGTGCATTTTAGTAATTAGAAATACTAACAAATGCACAGCTATTACATATTAAATCATTACAAATTAATATTTAAAACTATAAAAACATAAACCACACTAAAATTTTACGTTGTTTTGTAAGAAATTTTTTCAGTTATAAACGGAGAACAATTTTGTGGCAACACCAACTTAATAAAATCCTTTCAAATTTTAACAGCCTTAATGGTGAATGCATGGTTTGATCTAGAATGGTTTTTCAAAGTAAAACATATTTTTAGGCGCACATTTTTTTACATTCTAATAAAAACTAAATATGATGTTTAAATTACTTTTTACTGTATAATATGTTTATAAGTACGATCTACATGATAAATTATTACATTTCCCATAAGCATTAAAATTTTACTAAATATCTATAGCTTATTTCATGTAGAGTAAATTAAATTGCTTTTATTTATGATGAAGTTATTTTTTAATGAAAATATATCCAATTTAAAAAAATTTGCAAAAAAATGCAATTGAATTGAATTAATCAATCAAAAAATTTTAAAATTCTTTATTAAAAACCGCCTAGAAGTAAATAGAAATTTTTTAATAGTATATAAAAATTTCTGTAAATATTTAAATAATTTCTCCTCTTTAGTTAGTTATTATTGGTACTTATGTATTAATGCCACCGCAGCTACAGATTTGGCGGTTTTTAAGTGGCGCCAATCTATACTTAAAATTTTTGTGATAAATCATGAAATATATAAAACACTTTATTGAAAATCAAAACACTGTCAAAATTCAAAACACTTCATTTAAAAACAAAGTAGTCAATCGGATTTCGATGGAAAAAGGGCCGATATAGAGTTTAACATAGATTCAAAACAGTCTCTATTTTGGAGCATTGGCAGCTCTTTATTAGCGCAACTTCTGCTGCGGTGGCGTTAATACGTAAGAACCTTATTATTTTTGAAATTTTGTTAAACAATCTACGCATTAAATCAAAGCACTTTTGTGCTATAAAAATGCATCAGATACGTACAATGAAGACTAAAATATCATGAAACTATTTATGCGACGATATTGATGATCTATCTTTTGAAGTATCTAGAAACAATTCAAACAATTCGAAACTATTTCATGATATATGGGTTAAAACCTGGAATCCTGTACCCTTTGTGCCAAACACAAAGTCGGTAAGTAAGCATAGAAAGGAGTGGACCAGGTAGTTTGCGCGATAAAATGATATTACGCCAAAATCCTTCACTAGGTTGCCAAATCGCCAAGTAAACAAACAAAATGGCTACTAACGTTCGGTATCATTGTAAAATACTATTTCGCCAAAATTTATAGCCAAACAGTACTATTACGCCAACATTAGTAACCACATAGCTATTACGTCAAAGTATATTCCTAAAAAGGTTTTGAAGTCAAAGTTTATCGCTTTAACGCCAAATAATATCACTATCGAGCCAAAATTTTAATTTTTGAAAAGCTTCGTCAAGCTTAGTCAACATTTATCGCTTTATCGCCAAACTTTTTCACTAAGCAAATTTTGTTATTTGAAGTGCTTTATCGCCAACATTTACTGTTTTATCGCCAAACTTTTTCACTAAACGAATTTTGTTACATGTGCATTTAAGCCAAAAATTAATGCTTTATCACCAAATTTTTTCACTAAGCGAATTTTTTTGCGTTTACGCCAAAAGTTAATGTTTTATCGCCAAATTTTTATCACTAAAAAATTTTATCTCTGAATACTTTTGCGCCAAATGTTATCACTTTTACGCCAAAATTTAGCTTTATTATGATAAAAGTATATCTAAATTGCCTTTAAGCCAATTTATATCACTTTATCGCCAAAAGTTTACCACTATTATGGCAAAATCTTAATGTTTTATTTTTAAGCCACTTATTTGCCAAAAGCCACTTTAACGCCAAAATATATCAATATTTTGCCAACATTTTATTTCTAAATTGCTTTTACACCAAATAAAATCACTTTATCGCCAAATTATTATGTGGAATTTTATTTTGCTTACTCACAAAAATGTATAGTTTACACAAAGATAATAATCGCTGTTACGATAAAATTTCGCCAAAATTATTCGCTAATTCTCCAAATTTTTTTTTTTTTTTTTTTAATGTCAAAAAAATGACTCATGTTATTTACGAAGCCGAATTCGAATGATACATTAATATTAAAAAAAGAGAAAAATAAGAAGAAACCAGAGAATAACTTACCTTTTATTGTGATATGCCCTTTGTCTGGTGGAAATGAACGTTTTATTCCATCGGTGAAATCATTAAAAATTTTGCGGATGTTAAATGTGTGCTGTCGCCGCCACATACACTCTGCCAGATAATTATAAAATGTATTGGACACATGGCGGTGCCATGAAGCATTTAAAAATTATTATTAATTTTTATTATTATTAATTTATTTTAATTATTAAAAATTTACATTGTAACGTTAACTAACGTTCTAAAAAGTTAAAGCTTCAAATATACAGTGCGAATTCTAATTACGGTTGCCACAAAATCCTAACTAAACGAACGTCTTTAAAAGGAAATCAATTATTTAAGAATAAAATGTAAGCTAATTAATGTAAATTAAAAAATCGTTTTTCTTCTTGTTTCTTATTTTCATGAGTGGCAACATCATAAAAGTTATTTATGTTCTGTAGCGACAGACGTACCTTATAAGAATAAGCTCGGAATAATCAATAATTTATCGGAATACTTATTTAAAAGAATATATACCTATTCTTATTTATTACAATTAAGCATTCTGCAAATAATTATTGAAATAGCAATAAAATAATCATTATATTTTTCTGAAAATGAAGCTACGAATTCCTCTAATTACAGTATTGCAACCCTAAAGAAATTGGCGGAACATTGGTTGCAAGATTGGCGATTCAGGGGTACAGTATTCTAGATTTTAACCGATATATGTATCAGAAACCCACCACCATTCAATAAGTAATGTGAAAAGGCTTAAGAAACGATTCTCACAATTGAAATCTTAATAGTTGAGTTTCTGTTTTCAAGTGAATATGACGCAATTAACATTGCGATACTTGCAATTATTGAAGTAATTTTTTTTTTTTTTTTTTTTGCTTATTTTTATTATAATTGAGTTTTGTTTCATAATTGTGTATTGCTTTTATAATTGTGTTTTGCTGTCTGAAAATTCTATACTTACAAGTCAAACGAGTCCAGAATTTGTAAAGATTATACTATAGTCATGATAACGACCATAGTAAGTTAGAGTTATTTACTTTTTCCTTGGTATATTAATGTGAAGAAAATAATCATCACAAATAAAGTGAACAAAAAAATTACTTAATTATGAATTTTTGTTAATTATACTTATATACCTATTACTTTAAAAGTATATATATACGTTTATAAAATTTCGATGCTGGATTACATTTTTTCGCATATTTATCTTAATTAAAATATGAAAACAAAGTTTTTCGATTACATAATTTTTGATATATACCTGAATTCAAATTTTTCAGTCTTTTTGTTATTTTAATATAATAAAACATTCTATTATATTAAAAAAAATTATTACTACTAATTATTACTTTTTAAAACTAATAATATATTTTATTTTACTATCAACATACATTTTTTTTATAATAGTCACTGCTCTCGTCATCAAACATACATTGTTTGCAATAGTTCTTTACTTTGTTGGCCCCGTAGCATATATATGTAGTTATTCATTCATCGCGGCTGCGCCATCTATCGTTAATAAAAGCATTTAGAAAATAGTCAACAATTCTAAGATTTATATTCCCATAAAAAGAAATTTTCTGTTATTACTCTTGTCTTTCAGTATAATTAAAAAATACTGAAAGCTTTTTTTTTTTTTCTCAATAAGAATCTTTTTTTTTTTGAGAACAATTTCATGAAATTTATTAAAAATCTTAAAATGCCAGTTTAGCATTCTTTAGTTTTTATCTATTTAATATAAATAAATCTATTTAAAACTTTTCATTTTTAGAAGAAAATTGTATTTAAATATATTTACTTAAATGTACTAGGATATGAAATTATAGATGCCTTTAAAATTGTAAATTAACGTGTTAAAGGATTTTATTTTGATACAAATCTAAAATTTTTATATTTCCTTATTTCTTTAATAAATTAAAATTAAATTTATTTTTATTATTTATTAAATACTGGAAACACCGGATCATCATTTGAAAAAAAAAAATTAATCAATTGCTATAATTTTGAATTAGGAAAATAAATTGCTAGAATTTTAACAAAAAATATCATTATGACGGGTAATATTTTATGCAGTATACATTTACTATTTTTAATGGACAATCATCAAAATATTTAATGATTAATTTTTATATAATTATGAATATATAATGATTATTAATTATAAACATTAAAATAGGTAATAATAATATCGTTTTATAAATATAAAATCTAATGCCAAACACAGACATTGTGTATATAAATACTGGTGGACTTTTTACTTATCTTCTGAAGAGTGTTGCTCTTTCAACAAATTTTTATTAACTTTGACATCATTTAAAAATAATAAAATGCATAATTTTTCAAGTAATTATAAATTTTGACAATCTATAATAACCATTTATTGCGTTTTGTTCTTGGAAAAACATGTATAGAGATAAAAAAAAAATAAGTATATAAGATTAAAGAGTTTGTTTTGTAGATTATACTACTGTGCCCAAAAAATAAGACCCATTATTTTTTTCTTCAAAAACTTTTATTTATTCTTCCAAATTTATTTCATCGCCTTCAAAGTATTCCCTTCCGGACACAATTCACTTATGCAAACTTTTTTTTTTTTCAATCCTCAATGCATGCTAAAAAGTCAATGGATGGGATGGCCTTCAAAGCGAGCAGCAATTCATGCTGAATCTCTTCAATGGACTCAAAACGGTGTCCCCAGAGTGGTCTTTTGAGTTTAGTGAATAGCCAGAAGTCGTACGGTGTGAATACGGTGATTGTGGAACGATATGGGTTTCATTTATTGCGAAAAAGTCACGAAGAATCAATATAGTGTAAGCTGGCGCATTCAATGTTTTCGGTACTAATTGAGACCCAAATTGGAATTGACCGCTCCTTCTGAATTCATCACAAAGGTCTCTAATTGTAAATCGCCGATTCGCAAGCACCAAATCTTTAATATTTTGGACATGAGCTTCGTCGGTTGAGGGTCGACCAGAGGGCTCTTCGTCTTCCACGCTTTCTCTGCCTTCTTTGAACTGTTTATACCACTTCTAAACATTTCTTTCCGATATAGGAGTGCTTACCGAATTCTTTCTGCAACATTCTACACGTTTCCGCAAACAAAATTGAATGCAAGTTCTTTGCTCAATGAATTCAGACAATTCAAAAATCGCCGAAATCAGCTTTAGCGTCTCACAAAGCCAAGCGTAACTCAAACAATAATGAATATTTTGACGTCAAATTTGACACAGATGTCAAGGACAGTGCCAGCAACCTAAAAGGAGAAAAACTGAAATACCATATGCTGGGAAATTTTAAATTGAAATTGGGTCTTACTTTTGAACACAGTAGTAGAACATTTGAGATTAGATGACTATCTCATGCATGATTCGGAATCTAATTGTTCGGTTTGAAATATTCATTTCTTTCAAATTACTTTATGTTCTTTTCGAATTTCTTCATGTCGTTTCTTTGTGTTCTTTATGTTACGTTACGATCTGTTAGTCAGGTAGCATGTAAAAATAAATTTAACTAATTTTTGAAATCAAAATTTCATTACCAACTATATTTGGTATTGCTTAAAAAATAAAAAATTTTATTCTCAAAATTCCTTTGTGATAAAATCAGTAATTGCCAAATTTTTCCAATACCAAAGTACTTAGGCACACTAATACTGAAATACTCTGCATCTGTTCCTAAACAAGCAATGATGTAAAAATATATTAAGTTACTATAAATAAGCTTTAGGTTTTGCTTTTTACATAAAATAATTGTTGCAAATATTTGGCAATGGGACGAATGATTTTTTTAACTGTGGAATCAAATTCCAAGATTAAAAATGTCCAATAAAATGCACGAAGTATCTCAAAGAAATAAATCATAATTGTTATAATAAATATTTTATAATTGAATTTCAGGTTCGAGTACAGCATGAGAAATGGCAAGCCGTTCATCTACTCCATTTCAGGATTTCAAAATGATCCTGAGAACGAGATGTTCTGGTTCCTATTCACGCCGAAAGATGAGATGAAGGAAGAATTGCATCCCACAACAAAAAGTGAGAGTGAATAGAATATCTCCATGGTCTATTCTTAACTTTTCTATTAAATTGAAAAATTTATTTAACTTTAAATGAGTTAAACACTAGATTAAGCAACTGGATTGAAATTTTTTTTTTTTTAATATTGAATTTAATCCATTAGTTAAATGTAATACAAATAGTGAAACACTATTCACTAAATAATAATACTTATACTCATTTGACTACTTTATTGTTAGATAGATCAAAATCCTTATGGCGTGACTTGAAAATTTGCTTTATACTGATTCAATTTATTTAACAATAAGTGATTTAAGATAAAAGGAATAATACTTTTAGAAGCCCGATCAGTGCCAGAATTAACGTGCACAGCTATTATGGGAGGAGACTGAGGTTCAAATTCACTGATGGCGACCTTCGAAGGCACTACATTCAACAGCAGCAACAGCAGTTTGACTTTAACGAAGTACATTGGCAGCGTTAGCAGCCATGCAATTCTATCTGGATGATTAACATTGTGGATGATATTGTAAGAAAAACACGGCTTGCTCAGTATATATATAAAAGGAAAAAAAATTAGAATTTTAAAAGCAAACGTAGGATAAACAAAATAACAAATAGAGAGAGCTGGCAAAAAAGTTCTTTAGTTAAAATGTTCAGTGAAGTAAGCGGACTTTTATTATTGATTGGAAGAGTAATATCATAATGAAGAAGGCGTTTGAGGAGAGTATTAGAATTATCAGAAATATTATTATAAAAATTATTTGAGTTTGTGATTAAAATTTTTAATTGAAGGAATTTCAAGAGCAGTAAGAATATCTTTATTTCTGACAAATCACAGTGCACACTTCTATACGTAATATTTTATTTTCAAGAGTTTGAATATCTTTGATTCTAGATTAGCAGGCGGATCCCCGTATTGGACTGGCATATGTTATAATGGGACGCATGTAGATCATATAGATAAGAATTTTAGTATCAATGTTGGTATGACTATTGCGAGAGATAAGAGAGTGGAGCTTTTAACAGCCATATTGATATTATTTTTGATATAATTGACGTGAGAATGATAAGTAATGCTTGTCAAGTATGACTCCAAGGTATTTTGCTTCATTTAACCAAGTTAGAGGAGTGTTAAAAATATTAATATTAGGAATATTAGCACGTTTCAAAGCATAGAACAGCTTCAGTTTTAGTAATATTGAGTTTGATACGACAGTCAGTTAAACAATTTTCAAGAAAATAAATATAATTTTGAAGCGTAGAAGCAATATAATTGATATTTTTATTTTGAACAAGAATAGCAATATATTCCGCAAAAAGACAGAAATGTTAGGTTTTTGAGGAACGTCATTCATAAAGTAAAAAGATGAGGTGCAAGAACAGAGTTTTGCGGAATGCCAGCAGTCACGGGTTTAATACTAGAGTCTGTGCGATTAACAGTGACAAGAAATTTTCGATTAGTGAGATAACTGCTAATAAGCTTAATGAAGAGAGGAGGGAATTTAAAAATATAATTTTGTAGATGTGACCCTGGAGCAATACTTTGTCAAAAGCCTTTGCAATATCTAGATATACAATACCTGTGATAGATTTTTATTGTCCAGTAGCACTGTATTCAGAAACAGTCTATTAAGCATATCTCATCAACAGTCAGGCTAGGTGGAGGTACTTTTCTCCCATAATACTCACATGCGCGTTCGTTACGCCTAAAATTCTTCCTTTCAGAAAGAAGCTTGTGATCTACATGAATGGAACATGAGGTATACTGATGAGCAACGAAAAAAAAAAGAATAATTTTAGGAATCAGTCATCTTTTCTTATCTTAATTTATTTTAATGGCAACCGGCTCTGAAGTCTTTTTTCTAAAATTGTCAATAATTTTTTTTACTCTAGACAAATCCTTCATTATATGTCTGCTTATTGCGGACTTGTTGACATCAATTAAATTTAATCGTAAAAGAATTTCCTAATTATAATTTGTTAATTACGTCCTATCGTTTCCAGTTAAGAAGATTCTACTAAAAAACAGCTTATTCTAAGTTTCTTTTGTATTATATATCATATACATCATTGCATCCCCCCTTTATTTCACAGAGTAAGTTTTAGAAAACTATTAAACACGCAATTTAAATAAATGTCTACATTTTAAACAATACAGAAACAAATGTGAATAAGGATTACATTCGATGTGTAATTGCATTCCATATTCCCTTACGACTAATCTATTGTAGCTCGGAAACAACATTCAGTAACACATATGAAACTAATCCAGAAATGAAAATAATATTAATGGATATTATTTAAATTTTAGTTCCTTCTGAAGTCATTTGTTACATAAAATTATTATTTAGGAAAATAAAATTTAGAAAATTAATTAAATATGGCATTAATTTCTGGAAATACTAGTACAGAGAAGTATTGTGCTAGTCGTTAGCTTGAAAATAATGAAACAGAAATTATTTGTATATATCTCACTTAATATTATATTGAATAATATAGAATAATACAGAACGGTAACCCTGAAAAGCAATTGAAGATAATTTTCAATCAGATCTAATTCTATTTGCGTGTCATCTCACTTAAGTCCAAGTCGTCTCACATATCACGTCAAAACAAATAATTTGATATCAAATAATTTAAATCATGTAAGTTTAACGTTGTACTTAAGCACCAATATTGATTTTCATATTGCTATTTTAAGATGATAATAAAAAACTCAATGTAACTCTTACAAGATGAAATATAATTGAGATTTGATGGTTTAACTCATTATGTACTACTGTGTCCAAAACGTAAGACCAATTTTCAATTTAAAATTCCCGGGGCTTTTGGGATTTCAAATTTTTTTTTTTTAGGTGGCTGGCACTGTTCTTGACATCTGTGTGAAATGTGACAGCAAAATATTCATTAGTGTTCGAGTTACGCTTGGCTTTATGAGACGCTGAAACTGGTTCCGGCGATTTTTGAAATGTTTGAATTAATTGTGCAAAGAACTTGCATTCAATTTTGTTTGCGGAAAAGTTATAGAAGGTTGTAGAAGGCATTCGGTGAGCAAATCATATCGGAAAGAAATGGTATAAACAGTTCAAAGAAGACAGAGAACGCGTTGAAGACGAAAAGTCTTTTGGCCGACCCTGAACCTCAACCGACGAAGCTGACGTGCAAAAAATTAAAAATTTGGTGCTTGAAAACCGTCGATTCACAATTAGAGACCTTGCTGATGATGTTGGAGTTTTAAAAAAAGGATCGGTCAGTTCCATTTTGAGTCTCAAACGTGTCAAATCTCGATTGGTACCGAAAACACTGAATGCGCCAGCTCACACTGCATTGATTCTTCGTGACTTTTTCGCCAAAAGTGAAACCCATATCGTTCCACAGCCACCGTATTCAAACCGTGCGCCTTCTGGCTATTCCCTGATCTCAAAAGACCACTCCGTGGACACCGTTTTGAGTCGATTGAAGAGATTTAACGTGAATCGCCGCGCGCTTTGAAGGAATTGGAAAAAAATTTGCGTGATTGGAAAAAGTTG
Organism: Caerostris extrusa; assembly: GCA_021605095.1. Taxonomy (NCBI): domain Eukaryota; kingdom Metazoa; phylum Arthropoda; class Arachnida; order Araneae; family Araneidae; genus Caerostris; species Caerostris extrusa. Next base: position 39,292 of record BPLR01015141.1, read on the forward strand.
ACATTAATGCATTGTGGCCGGAGAGGATAACACTGAAGGCGATGAAATAAATTTGAAAGAATAAATAAAGAGTTTTTGAAAAAAAAATAATTGGTCTTACTTTTTGGGCACAGTAGTAATACTAGCATAAGATTTTATAAGACAATTAAAGGCAATATTAGATGTTCATTGATTAAAACAACTCTGATGATAACAAATTTTGTAATGATTTTAATTGCTTAAAACTAGTATTTTTAAAAAATGTAAACTATTGCTGGGTTTATGTAGTTATTTCTAATAAGAGTTTGTTTACTTTTTATTATATATTGACCAAATATTTATGTAATTCTTTTTAGGTCCTGCTGATATTATTCCAAGGGACAAGCAGCACTTAGTGTTCTGGTACAAGTGCGGCTCGTGGAACCAGTAAACCGTAGATGTACTATGCAAACAGATAAGAAGACATTACGAATTTTTTTGTCTTTTTTTTTTTTCAAGAAATAATATACTCTTAAATTATACTAGCTAATTTAGGCATATAGAGTACTGTTTTAAAAAAGATTGTAAAAAGTTTGAAGTTTAATCACGAATTCATTGTTAATATGTGATAAAATAGTAATCTATAAAGATACTGTTTAGATTATAGATTATTTTATATAGAATGTTAAAAATCTATATCATTATATGATTGACTATTAATAAAGCATTTTTCTTGTTTAAAAATGTGCTTATTTTTTTTTTGTCTAAATGGTCTGAGACATTTTTTTTCTTGTAAGCGCTGCACAGACGTTACTCACTTCGCATTATCCAGGGGGTACGTGTAACTTGAAGATAAGCCACGGACGTGGAGTAACAATGCCCCCACAACGCTCCTATTAGATTGATTCCGAACTATTGCACACATCCATAGCACCGCCGGGACTCGAACCCGGAGTACCGAGCACCAGAGCTCTAGCCACTCGACCATTCCAGCCCCATGGTCTCAGACATTACATTCTATAAATCTATGTAATTAATAAAAACGTAAAACTATTTTTTTAACAAAACAAAAATATATCATACTAATTATTATTAGTCCGCCTCCTTTCAGGCAATGTTTCCACACAAACTTAAACGGATTGTTTAAAACTAGTATTTTATCTCAATTTTTCTCTCTATTGTATCTCAATAACTCAGTCCTCTAAGAGGCCGTTACTGAAAATTATCCTAACAAGCTACGAGGGACAACGTCTAATATGGCGTAAGGCACGGATTGCAAACTTTTTCCGGTCGCGGACCAAAAATCGAAAAAAAAAAAAGTTTGGCGGGCCTAGATAAATTTTTCTAAAATTTTAAAAACAATATACAAATATTACAATTTCAATATGTTAATGAGATGAATGAAATTGCGATTTCATTTTTAAAAGTTCCTTATATTGAGGTTCGAAGTGAGATGTACTGATTCTAAGGAACGAGGCTAAATGCTCATCTGTCAGTCTACTTCTGAAATAATTCTTTCTATGGTTCATAGTTGAATACATTTGTTCACATACATAAATCAGTGCTATGTTTGCTTCATTTTCTGGGCGTGAGATATTAAATTTGGGAAACTTTGATTTGTAAAACTCTAACTTTGGCATATTTAGAAACAACTGCTTGACATGATTATTACATTGCAACTCAATTAATTCAATCTGCAAATCTGCTTCACAATTTACGTCGAAAGGCGTGGTAAAAATATCCAATTCTGTTTGAATGGCACTGCAATCTTGAAATCAGCATTCGAACTCAAAATGTTGTTTTTCAAGCCATCTTCATAATTCCTAAGCTTCTCTTCATTTACTGAGGGTATTGAATTTAACCTCGGGAAATGACGCAATCAATAATATTAGAACTCACGCCAAAAGAAAAACCGCTGGCTGGAGCTTAAAATGCGCAGTCTGCCACATGTGAGGTCTAACTCACCCATATTGGATTCCCATATGTCTGCTCCCCGAAAAAGAGAACTCTTGTTGGCGTCAATCTACAGTTATAACTAACAAAGAACTTCCGCTTTTAACACATCAACGCTTGAAAGCTGTCTGTGCTTGCTATTTCCGTCGATTTATGTTTTGTAGAACAAAAATAGAGAAAGTAAAAAAAGATCATCAATCTTTTGAAAAAAAGGAAGAAAAAAAATAATATTTAATCAAAGTAGAAAAGGACATGCATATATAATATATATTTCTTTTAATTTGCCTCGGATTAAAATTTTATCTGCAGACCGGATAGAACCTTCCGGCGGGCCGTAGTTTGCGCATCCCTGGCTTAGGGAATTTTTGTCCAGGTCTATAATGACTATGGGCGACTCCATGGCTATATCCAGAGAGTCTTTTTTTTTCTTTTTTAATGCAACCGGCAAACACTTAGACAGCTTGGTCTTGGATGCCTTAAGGCAAGGGCTGCACAGACGTTACTCACTTTGCATTACCCAGGGGGCGCGTGTAACTCGAAAATAAGCCACAGACGCGGAGTAACAGTGCCCCGCAACTCTCATATGAGAACAGGACCTACGGTTTGAAGCGGATTCCGAACCACTACAAACATCCATAGCACCGCCGGGGACTCGAACCCGAAACCTGTGGCACCGAGCGCCAACCACTCGGCCATTCAGGCCCTATAAAGAGAGTCTAAATAGACATATACGACATTACCAATTATATGTATTATATTCCTAATAAAATACTATCATTTATCGTATTATATTGCATAAGAATATAAAATATGGCAGCAAAACGAGAGAAATTAAATCACGAAACAATTGTTAATAAAACATTTTCTTATACAATTCATTTTTATATGTTTGGCTAACCTAAGTCTGTTTATTATATTCCGTAAATTTCTATATTTAAACAATTAATAAAAATCTAAATTTGAAATGCACTATACATTTTTTAATAAAATAAAAAAATTTAATTATTAAAACTTAATTAATTAATTATCCTTCATTATAAAATCATTTTTTATAAAAATCAAAATTCTTCCGAAATTACGTTTCTCCTCTTGTACGGGATTCTTTTTCAATTCCTTCTATTAGGTCACACTCTCCCTATATATATCTTGTTCAAATTTTAAATCGTTCATAAAATACTTTTTATTCATCCACTCAAGTTCAAATACATTTTTTTTTAGCTTGTAGTGGATGACACTGGATGTTAATACAGTTTTTTCAAATATTAATTCATTAACTAATTTTAATACTAATTTCAGTTTTTTTTTTTTTTAGATTTAAGTTGCATATATCTACCAATAGATGGCGCCAGATAAACTTCAAAAAATGAATGAAAATTATTTATAAAGGACTTTCTGCAATAGAGTGAAAAAAAGTAGGAATTGACTTTAAATTTTTTTTTTTTTTTTTTTTGCTTGTTTTTCTACAAAGAATACAAATACGGATCGTGGAACCAGTAAACCGTGAAGTTATAAAAGTGTGCCAGCTTCTAAGTAGACATATACGACATTATCAATTATATATATATATTGTATTCCTAATAAAATACAATCATTTATCATATTATATTGCATAGGAATATAAAATATAGCTTTAAAAATTCAGCAAAAAGAATGAAATTGAATCACGAATCAATTGTAAATAAAACATTTTCTTATACAACTTATTTTTTAATTTTTGACCAACCTAAGTTTGTTTATTATATTCTGTTAATTTCTATATTTAAACAAATAATAAAAATCTAAATTTGAGATGCACTGTAAATTTTTTTTTTAATAAAATAAGGATAATTTTTTTAATTATTAAAATTGAATTAATTAATTATCCTTTATTATAAAATCACTTTTTATAAAAATCAAAATTCTTCCGAAATTACGTTTCTCCTCTCAAGATAATTTGAAATAATTGGAAAGCAAATCGTTATTCACCTATTCCAAATAATTCCAAAATTCTTGATTATCTTTTTATTTTCAATTTAGTTAAAATTTGAAGAAGATTTACATCATACACATATATTTAAATCGATAACTCCCTTTTTCAGCAGCCAAATTACAAACCCACAAAAAAAGAATATTCCTTCATTTAATTTGGCTTTACCAGCTACCAAGAGTTACATCCATTCTACATAAATCCACGAATATAACTAAGTTATATTTTTAGAGCTAAAGCCCTTATACCCTTCTGGCTTCACAACACAGAGCTTTCTATTCAGCTTCACTTCTTTGATTTCTAAGTGAACACTTAGAACAGGGATGGCCAACCCGAGTGATCTTGCGGGCCACTTTGGGAATGCACCTTAACTCCGCGCGCCGCATATAAAATTAAAGAGTTTTTTTTTTCATAACGTTTTTATCGTCCGATATTTTTTTCTTCCTAGCGCGCATGCTCATAAGAATAGCTCAGTAATGCAGTATTACAGATATGCATGCGCAATAGGTACAATGTTTCCTATGCGCGCTAGGAAGAAAAATATCGGACGATTTAAAAACGTTATGCAAAAACTCTATTATCTATACCCATATTAGATTTAGACGCACTATAGACATTTTTTGGAGTGAAAAATTGAAATACAATGAGTTATTATTATTATTTTTTATTTCCAATGGCAGGCTATAAAAAGTAATAAAATAAAAAAAGAAACAGAAGAACATGAGAAACAAGAACGAGAAACGAAAAAATCACATAGTGACATGTTTAGCCCATAAGGGGCCCTAAGCCTCCCAGTTAAGCGAGTGCAGGGCAGACAGGAAGGTGAGTTGAATCCATGTCCTCTCCAAGACTGCAGAGCATGCATTTTGGGCTTGCAAATATTTTCATACGAAAAAGATGATTGGACATACAATCATGGCCCGTCTGGAGTCTGAAAAGGGCAACAGCTTTAAACCTGGGCTGATCAGGGATGTTTAAAATAAAAGTTAAACCAGGTTTTAGATGAGTTGCCTTCAAGTACATTATCAGATAGAGTGTTCCGAAAAAGTCTCGGATCATCAGTTTCATCGAGTGAAAAGAGATGTCTTTACAAAAGGTTTGGGGATGGTTGTTCCTTTTTTTTGGCAAGAGAATCCGCCTTCTCATTACCCAAGATCCCATAATGGCCTGGGATCCACTGCAAAACGATATTCTTGCCCTTTGAGTCAAGATCTTCAAGACAAGAGATGCATTTTTTGATGGAAGTAGACTGAGGTGTTAGGGCGGAGTTGATTGCCAAAAGTGTGCCTTAGAGTCAGATAGAATGACTGTTCTAGTAAATTGTTCTGTTCGGCACTGCAATTGAGTTAGAGTTATTATTATTGTGTTCACTATTATTCTTACAAGTAAACATCGATAATATAATAATAATGATACTAAACGCACATTATAAAGAAATATATAGCACACTACAAATGAAATATAAAATATGTATGAGATAAACATTTTGCAGCTCGGCATTTTGTATTGATGCTTATTGTGATGTTAGCGCTTGCTATTAATGCAGGTAAATCAGAATTTAGTTTAAGTTCCTAATTTTTTTTGTGATTTACTAAAATATTTAGATTGAATACATATTATGTTAAATGTATATATAATTTATGTTTTGACAAATGGAGTAAAAAATTGAAACATAATGAGTTATTATGTTTATGTTTACTATTATTCTTACGCAATATAGATTACATAATAATAAAGATACTAAAAGCACATTGTAAAGAAATATACAACACTAAAAATGAAATATAAACAATATATAAATGTAAACGAACTAAAAAAGAAAATCATTAAAAATATTTATTTTACTAGTGGTAATTTGTACTTCCATTCTTTCACTTAGCTTTTGCAAATCGATCTCAATTTGGGTATTTGCACATCGTAATGGGTGTTGCAGGTGAGCGTCCGTTGTATTTGAGCATGTTTTGTGTTGGGGTAATTTCCTTTTCGAAAAAAGCGATTCGCAGGTGTATGTATGCTGAACCAAAAGCTTAACAACTTTTTGTGACAAATTTCTCAAATTGAAAATTTTTCTTTGTGACGTACAGTGGATAAAAAAAGTATTGGCAATTGCCTATAAATGATCATATTTGCTAACAAAGTATGTTTTACAGATTTTATTTTAATATAGCGATTACAGAAGGAGAAAAAGACAAACAAATATGACGAAATTTTCTTTTAAATATTTTTTAGTCAAAATCTACGAGGAAATCCAAAATTTACATGATAAAAAAAGTATTGACAAAATTATGAAATTGACAAAATTATGAGCGAAAACAAAATCAGTATATGTTTAGTACTTTGTATGCATACCTTCTGCATCTATAACAGCTTGTAATCTATTTCTCATAGAGTAGAGAAACTAAGGTCTTTGTTGTACTGTTGGGAATTTTATGCCACTCTTGCAAGAGTAAACGTTTGAGGTCGTCTTTACTTGAAATTTTATGTTTCTTGATTTCTAGATCCAGCAGGTGCCATAAATTTTCAATTGGATTGATGTCAGGCGATTGAGGTGGGGATTTTTTAATTGGCGAGGAGCATTGTAGAGTAGCCATTCACGGGTGAGATTCGCTGTATGCTTTGGGACATTGTCTTGTTGAAAAACGAATAATGTTCCCAAGCCAAGATTTTGGGCTCTGATTTTTAAGTTATGGTGCAAAATGTCAATGTATGTACGTGCTGTCATAATACCATCAATAAAATGCAGGTTGCCAATTCCATTAGCTGCCATACAGCCCCAAACTAAGACGCTGCCTCCACCATGTTTTACAGTAGCAGTTAAATGTAGCTTTTTCAATTCAGTATTTGGCCTCCTCCACACATATCGTCGTCCATCACTGCCGAAAATGTTAAACTTTGATTCGTCGGAAAAAATAACTGTGTTCCAAAACTCTTCAGATAAATCAACGTGGGATTTTGCGAAATCTAACCTCTTTCTCCTATTTATTTCTGAGATGAATGGTTTCTTTCTAGCTGCCCTTCCATAATAACTTCTCTCGTGTAAAACATTCCGTACAGTCTGTGTGCTGAAAGTCTTTTGCGAAGTGAAAGCAACATCTCTAGCTATCTGGGGTGCACTTATTTTAGGGTTTTCTTAATAATAACACTTAGTGTTAATAATGACACGTTCCTCTCTTGTAGAAAATATTCGAGGTCGTCCACTTCTAGTCTTATTTTCCGTTGATCCTTTTTCCTTGAACTTTTTACAACACTTCTGACAGTAAATAAACTTATATTGAGCTGCACTCCTATAGCACGATAAGTTAAACCTTCATTTCTGAGCCTAATAATCGTGTTTTTAACACTAACATCCAACTCCTTCGATTTCGAAGTCATTTTACTGCAGTAATCGCAAAATAATGCATAGACACTTTTGGAGTAGTTTGCAGACTTTATACCGGTAGAGTTTCTTATCAGTCGAAACACGTGACTTCAATGTAACAAAATTTGCATAGCAGTTAAAACTTTGCCAATACTTTTTGACATGCAAATTTTCGTTTTTGAAAGAAAAAATCGTAGAAAATGCAAATTAAAATAAATTTTTACTATTTTTATATATCTGAGATGTCTTGTATTTAATTACGACAGATAAAATTGCATAACATTTTTATTTATTTGTCAATATGAATACATTAAGGCAATTGCCAATACTTTTTACCCACTGTAAGTGTTGTAAAAATCTGTTTTTGATTGTGATGTTTCAAAAATGTATTTTAATTCAATATTGCATTGTAAGTCAACCAGTTCTATTTGGAGATATTCTGGGGCTGACTCTATTTCAACATAAAAGGAGATGAATATATTTCAGAAATTTAATTGTATTTCTCTAACTCTAAATTAATGAATCGCCTTTCAAAAGCGGCTGTTTTTACTACTTTGGCCAATATAAAATAAATATATTTTGTAAAACTGTGGTAAAGTTCCCGAGCTGGAAAAATGTTCAAAGCGGGCCGTGGGTTGGCACCCCTGATCTAGAATTCCGAAAAAAAACTATCAATCAAAAATTGTTTTGAAATAACTTTTGTCTATCGCTGTTATTTTA